>JAWQFJ010027192.1:42500-65000 GCA_034096865.1 Theodoxus fluviatilis
CACACACAGACACATACACAGACACACACAGACAGACACACACACAGACACACATACAGACACACAGACAGACACACAGACAGACAGACAGACAGACAGACAGACAGACAGACAGACACACAGACAGACAGACAGACAGACAGACAGACACACAGACAGACAGACAGACAGACACACACACACACACACAGACACACAGACAGACACACACACACACACAGACAGACACACACACAGACACACAGACAGACACACAGGCAGACACACAGACAGACAGACAGACAGACAGACAGACAGACAGACACACAGACAGACACACCGACAGACAGACAGACACACAGACACACAGACAGACACACACACACACATATTTAAAAGCTAAATACCACTTGAAAGATGAAGAGTTATGATCAATGTGTGCGCATGCTTGCAATATTAAGAATTGCATGAAATGAAAATAATTCTTTCTGCAACATTATTTTGTCGTTGTCGTTGAAGTGGTGAGGAAGTCCTCAGTATTTTATACATTTTCAAATGTCTACAAATGTTCTTTTTTACTGCGTTGAATGCGACACAAAATCTACGTCTGAGGTAATATTTCCTTAACAATGCACAAATAATCTGCTGACACATTTTTGGCTTGTTTTTGTCTCCTGCAGGTTTCAGATCAGGATCATCTGGAGTTTTCTGTCCTTTCGAACGCATTAAATAAGACAAGGTTTAAAGGTAAGAAACTAACATTTGAAATTATCTCTTGATACAGCATCATTAGTTATCTCAGTATGTCTCCTCACCAACAACTATATCAGTCCAAGCATGATGATTGCATCCGTGTGGTCCAGATGACTGCAACCCCGTAAACTCCGCCGTGGCCTCACGCCACAGTAAACCTTCAGCTATACTTGCCACAGACAGCTCTACAAAACTCAATGAAAGCTTGGGATACTCACAATGGACAGCACAGAAGAGACTTTCTCTACAAGATCGTTATATGAAATACCTTTAAATTTCATAGCAGTACAACAGTGGCTTCACTCTATAGTTATTAGGTCAGTGGCAGTAGCTTTTTATGCGTCTGCCATCAATGTGCCGCACTTCTAGTCCTTTGTATTTTCCGTGACCACCAACTCGCCTTCGCAGTGTCATGTACCTTGTCGAAGACTTTTTAGATCACGCACTATAGATACGAAACACCCACATGCAAAGTAAGTATAGAACAGAAATACGCGATTCCTTCGTCTAGTAACCCAGATATAGTGCAAAGCCAACAGATTAAGTGGCCCGGTCCCTGTGGCTATCAGTGTAGTCATAGTGTCTTTCTGCCTGCATTTGCCAGGCGAGGTCCCTGTGGCTATCAGTGTAGTCATAGTGTCTTTCTGCCTGCATTTGCCAGGCGAGGTCCCTGTGGCTATCAGTGTAGTCATAGTGTCTTTCTGCCTGCATTTGCCAGGCGAGGTCCCTGTGGCTATCAGTGTAGTCATAGTGTCTTTCTGCCTGCATTTGCCAGGCGAGGTCCCTGTGGCTATCAGTGTAGTCATAGTGTCTTTCTGCCTGCATTTGCCAGGCGAGGTCCCTGTGGCTATCAGTGTAGTCATAGTGTCTTTCTGCCTGCATTTGCCAGGCGAGGTCCCTGTATCTATCAGTGTAGTCATAGTGTCTTTCTGCCTGCATTTGCCAGGCGAGGTCCCTGTATCTATCAGTGTAGTCATAGTGTCTTTCTGCCTGCATTTGCCAGGCGAGGTCCCTGTGGCTATCAGTGTAGTCATAGTGTCTTTCTGCCTGCATTTGCCAGGCGAGGTCCCTGTGGCTATCAGTGTGGTCATAGTGTCTTTCTGCCTGCATTTGCCAGGCGAGGTCCCTGAAGCTATCAGTGTAGTCATAGTGTCTTTCTGCCTGCATTTGCCAGGCGAGGTCCCTGTGGCTATCAGTGTAGTCATAGTGTCTTTCTGCCTGCATTTGCCAGGCGAGGTCCCTGTGGCTATCAGTGTAGTCATAGTGTCTTTCTGCCTGCATTTGCCAGGCGAGGTCCCTGTGGCTATCAGTGTAGTCATAGTGTATTTCTGCCTGCATTTGCCAGGCGAGGAGGAAAACATAAGCAATCTACGCCTGTCCAAACTGCTTCCCCCAACGGAGCACTACGTCACCTACGAGGGCTCGCTGACCTACCCGGGGTGCTACGAGACCGCAACGTGGATCATCCTCAACAAGCCCATATACGTTGGCAAGTCGCAGGTCAGTCTATCTTCGCCGATTGCTTCCTTTTTGTCTTGGACTTGGGAGAAGCGGCGCTATCGCATTATAGTTTGATTACGCTTCTAGTGTTCTAGCATCCCTCAATGAGAAAGTTGCATATTCAGAGCTTGACACCCTATCGTTCCTATTATCATGTAAGTTTACGATAGCATTAGCTCAGAAAGCAGACAATACGCTTGAACAGCTGGAGGCATTTGTCATTGATAAAATGCATAGTAGTATTATCTGTGTGTTTGCCTCTTTGTTCTACTAGTTGTTTTCTGTACTTTCCTCTATTCGTTCCTTTGTCTCCCACTCTACTTCTTTTAAACCGTTATCTCCCACAGCCGTTTAAATTTTGTTTTTGTTTTTCCTGGAGCTTACATTGGATATTTTTGTTTGTTTTCTGTAAAGTGTTGTCCTTCGCGAGAAGAAACAAGAAATGAACTCTTCAGGTGCTAAAAGCCCACAAGCTGCCACTGGTAGAAAAAGGAACCCTGTCTGTAAAGATGAGATAAAATGTTCCAGACTAAGTCCAATGCCGTTCACACGATAGTTGTACTTCTATGTGATATCGTATCATTTTGAATCGTTTTCGAGGGTCCTGGTGTCATTCAAGATGAACTTTATGTGAGCATTCAAAAGTGTGTCATCTGATCGCCAAGACTAGTCGCAAAGGCTACTATTTGAGCTAATACTAAGCTATCATCGTATACGTCCCCTTTCCTTTGTCTGTTTCCCACCAGATGACGGTGTTACGACGCCTAAACGAGGCTGGGCGGGAAAATCCGCAGACCAAGATGGCGGGCAACTTCCGGCCGCGAATGCCTGTCAACCAGAGAACGGTGCGGACCAACATCAATTTTGTAAGTGAGTCTCAACGCCAGCCTTTCATGACTTCGCCTCAGTTCGTCCAGGCAAAGGGACAAACCTTTTGTCACCTTCAGCGCTAATATCCGACCATTTTCAGTCACCTCATCTCGTGCAATTTTGTTGAATTTCCCTTTGAAAAGTCCTGGCAGCCAGCAAGTGCGCCGCTTTCATCAACCCCCTGTATTCTGCCCCGCAGCGCTGGCGCAGTGTTTGCCGTCTGAGGTGCCCGCCAGTTTCGGTCTATTTTGGATTTCTTCGATCCCAAGTACAACGGCTTTTCGCTGGCAGAAGCCAATTACTTCCAGCAGTCAAAAACCCCACCACTCAGACTGCCAGGATGTATGACTGGGTGGAAAGGAAAGGGCGAATAAGGAATATTTTTCTGCGTGACCACCAATGAGACTAAATGGGATGATATTTTTCAGTTTGGCAGCGAAAAGCACTCCACAGTCAGTTTTGAAGAAGGTGGAATCACGACATGAAAGTGCAAGGGAGGCTCTTTGAAGAGTAGACCCAGACTTAAGTAAAGGCTATCAAATTGAATTTCCTAGATACAGGAAGTGCACAAGAAGGAATGCAAGGAAATGTCTTCAATCTGAGACTTAGCCACAATGAAAGTGTTGAGCCGGTGGTCGAGACATTGAAAGAAATGTTACCAACCCAATAAGATTTCCGTAGAATGAAAAAAGATTTCAGTTCTATTTCTCAATTATGTTTCATTCTCTGGGCTTTCTTTCCCAAGCAGCTGAAGCAATGTCTGTCTCCTAGATTGTTTAACCCAAGCTTGTGTCATCCCGACCTGCAGAGAATGTTTTTCTTTCATGGCGTGTGCCTCTGTAGCAGGGGTCAGCTAGGTTTCTAAGTAGAATTCTCTTGTTCCCTGGAAACGGAATCCAGCAAGTGATGAGAGATTTAGGGTCCGACCAGGCAGTTGTCTCGCTCTCTGGTGTTCTGGCAATACATCGAGGAAGACGTCTTATCTTCGGTTATGCAGTTTCCTGGTGTTCTAGCTCAAAAACAAGAAAGGGGGTTGGCTTCCGATCCGACAAGGTTCTTAATTCCCGTGTCCCAGCATCATAGTAAGAAAGAAGGCTGACTTTTTTGCCTTCGTGGAGATAGAGAGAGAGACGCACAGAGGAGAGAGAGAGAGAGAGAGAGAGAGAGAGAGAGAGAGAGAGAGAGACAGAGGGACAGATAGAGACAGAGAGAGACAGAGAGAGACAGTGAGACAGAGACAGAGACAGAGAGAGATGGAGGGAGAGAGAGAGAGAGAGAGAGAGAGAGAGAGAGAGAGAGAGAGAGAGAGAGAGAGAGAGAGAGAGATTCAGGCAACAAGACGTGTTGGCCTGGTCTTGTGCCAGCACGACAAAGTCGTTTTTGTCAAACAGTCGTCTGATAGCAGTACGTCACGCAGCTGACAGAGCCCTTAGATCTCGAGCCAACACAACTTCCCTTTACCGGACGCCAGCGTCGCGTTCTCTTTGTCTTTCCTACTGCATCGCCTGTGGTAATCATGTGCCAGGGATTCTGGTACATTTATAGAGAACTGCTGAGTAAGACTCTTCCTCGATGGCGACTATCCACGATGTCGCGTTGACGATGTCGCAAGTTGTTCATATATTTGTCCTCACCACATGATGGCAATCGTTTTTTGCCGCTCCACGATCGTGCCGACAAATTGATGTCCTTTGTCCAAGGGAAATGAGACCAACGATAGTGGGAGCGTCAGTGACAGGTCAGTCACTCAGCTGTACAACGAGCTGTATGTATGTATGTATAAAACGTGAGATTTCAAAGAGACTTTTGATTTGTATTTACTCATTTCGTTTTAACCGTCGATCCCCTGCAGGCACAAGAAGACTCGCAGACAGATCGGGAAGGCGCGCATGGAGTTAAGTGTGGCTCTTTTCTCCGTAGAAAGATGACTTTACACAGGTGAACATTTGCTACAGCAATGTCTGACCAAGAGTTAGTAGTTTAAGGCGAAGTGCCCTTACAGTCCGCTGTCTGTTTCCTACTCGTTTGAAATGTGATTTGAGTGCTATGCCCAAGTGTGCCACTCTAAGAACCGGGACACATGTAGTCATAAATCCCTCGTACCATTATCACCTGTGCCATCACATCGGAGCAACAAAGCATATGCATGTCAGTGAAGTCCGCCAGACTCCATTGCCCGCAACGTTCGGCTGGAAGTAATCGGTGATGAGTTTTTACCCTGTAGAGATCCAGTATATCGAATTGTTATATACAACTGCGTTGTTATGTTATATCTTGATTAATCACAGACTTGCTCTAGGTTGATATTTATCGCTGGACCTGATTTGCCTCTGCCTACTTTGGAGAACTGCCTCAAGCTTGGGCAAGTCGGGGAAGGTCAGGCAGTGCTGATGTAAATCACACTTCGATAATTGTGTTCAGGCGTCGGGGCGCTATGCTTCCTTGTTTCATTTCAAAACGCGGATGATGATAAAGATATACAAATGCTGAGCAAGAAGTGAAGCTTTTAAAGTATGATGCTGAAAGGCGTCTCAACAAGCCCTTGTTGTGTTATGAATGCATCACACGCAGTATGTTTGACAAGCAGTTTTTACTGTCATATATCTTGAACAAAAGCACAACATTTTCTCATCTGAGCATGAGATATTACAACCAAAATGTTTCGTCTGCAGTCTGCACCCAGTGAGTGTCTAACTCCAGCAGACCTGACGGCGTGCTGTTACACAGAAGCATTCAGTCTCTCGTGGTGGGCAGTTAGAATAGAATCAAAACATGATATGAGATTCTACTCTCTACATTCGTGAAGCATACCGCGCGGTAGGATAGGACAGAATACAATGTGAAAACGGTCAAAAACCATTATTAAAGAAAAATTTGTATGGACAAGGAACCGAGCACCAGATCCGCATTGAAGATGACAAGCCACTTCTGAAAATATACACAGCGCAGACGGCCTTAATATCACCGACGACACAATGTCTTTCCGTTACGAATATCAGTACGTATTGGCCAGCAACGCCATTCGTCTCCTAGGCCCTGTATTTTATAAAAGCTGGCTGTGCAGTTTTTTTCGAAGCAAGGGAAGCAGAGTTCCGTGAGATTGCCGCCGCCGATAGCGTGGTGCAAGGGGATGCGATATTCTGGAGCTGGCAGCGTGCTGTGAAGCCTAATCAACCATGGACCCGCTGCACGGTGAAAAAACGGTTACCGTATCAGAAAATGCCTCCGTCCATTCAGCCTTTTCTGAGGATTCAGACGGGAGAACACGATGCTTTGAAAAACTAAACTTCGAGCTCTGCTTTGCTTGTTTTTGCCGGCAATCGTAGTATTCATGACGTGAAGTAAAAGTTCTAGATATTACTAAAGGCTCCCTTGCTCTTTATCATATTTGTGACGATTATCATTCCTTAATTCACACACTTGCTTCCTAATTCAAAGAGAGTTATGTATGCCCCACCATGAGGCTATCCGTGGGTTAAGAGTCGCTTGTCTCGCCTAGCTTCGGCATGATGAACGTTCTAGGAAGAAAATATAACCGAATCTTTGGATCCTACATTTGGGAGTGCAAATAGCTGAAATACTGTCTGTTCTAAGATTATTCTACAGGAATGTAAGCTGAAGGCGAATATTTTTGAAGAGAAATATGCCTACGTAATTGTAGATGTGACATTTTGATAAATACATGTTATATTTCAAATGAATTCATATTCACATCATGATGTAAACCCTACTTTCTTCCACGATCGGCCAGAAGATGTAGAGCTTTAGTCAGTGCTGACAATGGTGCATTTGTCAAAGCAGTTACGCATAATTTCACGTGAGCAAATACTCTCGGTTGACAAAACTGCTGCCGAATCCATCATCTCTTCCATTCACTCAAAAGCTTTCGCACTACTTTAATGCCGTCAACACGCAAGACGGTGTGAAGTCTGCCAGGAAATAAACATTTCCACTGATGTCAACGCCTGTTGTCCATTTCACGTTGCCTCTAACCACCCTCTGTGTAAACAATGAGAGAGGCGTGCATGCACTCGACATGGCGACGCGCCTCAAGACGTCTTCTCGCCGTCGGTGTCCCGGACCCAAAGGGAGCCCGGTCGATGGCGCCGACGGTGCGGCAGCGTGCCCGCTGAGCTGTCGGGTTCCTCCTTTCCCCCGCTCCCAGCGCCCCGAAACCGTGTCAGGACTCACGCGCAGCACCTCTCTGCCCGCTCGATGGCGTTGCAGCGTAAACATGGCCGCCCATGCGCGTAAAACGTCGAATGGCGTCAGTTAGCGGCGTCCCGAGCTCTGATTGCGTTCATAGGCCGGCAGGCAGGCGTGGATCCTGTTGGGCCGTGGTATGGCATGCCTCTCCCACACTAGGTTCCTGCCTAGTCAGAGTTTACGACTGCTCGGGGAAGCTTGCTTTATCGCTGACGGCCAACTTCGCAGTGGTGGAAATTGTTGAATTTGGAGCTTCCCTGTAGCAGTGAAGTGACAGGGTGGCATTGAACAGTCTTGGATAGTGTGCAGAATGTCCTCCTCAACAGTGGTGGAATGTTGAATTGTAGCACCCCTCTCGTGTTGAGGTGCTGGGATCAGGGAAGCTCAGTCTCTTTCTAAGGCGTGCTTTTCACAGACGGTTAAAGTGTTAAAGTTGGAACATCCCTGGCGAAGAGAGATCTCAGGGATGGACATTCCTGCCTCAAGAAGAAATCCCAGAGGTCGTAAAAATGTGTTACTGGGAAACTGAAGTTTCCATATGACTGTCTGCATTCTTGATGGGCGATACGCTCGGAGATAGCAAATTTGATAAAACATTATATTTCTCCTTGAATGGATAAATTTGGAGAGCACAGTGCTGTCTAGTATTCCGACTTCCTCCAGTGCTAGTTTCATACAGTCGCCGCGCATTTTGGGTTTAATGAGAGACGACTCATTGTGGTAGACGGTCACAGCTTTCAGTTACCAGCAGCAAACTGATAATATGCCATTTACTCATTATTGGTGTTTGTTTTCTCTCTTTCGTTAATAACTGGGTGCTTTTGTTTTCAACACTACAATGTCCATATGAGAGAGAGAGAGAGAGAGAGAGAGAGAGAGAGAGAGAGTGTGTGTGTGTGCGTGTGTGTGTGTGTGTGTGTGTGTGTGTGTGTCTGCGTGTGTGTGTGTGTGTGTGTGTGATTGAGTGAGTGTGTGTATGTGTGTATGTCTGTGCATGTATGTGTATGTGTGTGCGTGCGTGAGTGTGCGTGAGCGCGTGTGCGTGTGCATGTGTGTGTGGTTGTGTTTAAACTGTCAGATCCTTTGTATTGAATAAGAGCTAATTTCTCCCAAAATGTCACTAAACATAATTTTGGCTGGAGAATCGCCTGACCTGGATGAGTGGCACACAAAATCAGTCCCAGCCTTACACTACCACCTTTAGTCCTTGGGGAAATATCTTGGAAGGTCAGGAAGTAGGAAATGAATGCAATGCGCCGTGGGACGCCACACAACGTGTCCGTAACAAGACCACTCGCCAAGCTGGGAGACATCCGAGACCAGGCATGTGGCTTTGCCCTTTTGCAGGTGTCGGTCCTGGACGTTCTCTTGAAAAGAGTTCCTTGACGCGAGGAAAGCTAATATCTTGCGAGGAAAAGGCTGGTGTCACCATGAGGAAAGCGAAGATCTTGCGAGGAAAAGGCCGGTGTCGACATGAGGAAAGCTAAGATCTTGCGAGGAAAAGGCCGGTGTCACCATGTGGAAAGCGGCTGTAAAGACAATCAACGTTGATACGTTGACACTGGCCTATGCCTCGCTAGACCTCGCGTCTTTGCAACGCGGCGCTGCTTACAGTGTCCCCGTCTGCACGCACACAAATGAATAAAACATGCTTCCGCGCGCGAAATACACACTTACTGTGATTGACACACGTTCATGCATTCACAGGTGTGTGTGCTTCATGCAGATAATACATGCGTACGGACGTGTCAAGAAGTATTTTGGAATATAAGACTCCCTTGCTGATATAGAATTATAATATAGCACCTGCTCAGAATTTTGATGCAATGAGACGTAGCGGGCGATATGACTGATAAAGTTTGTCGTTCCTCTGCATTTGTCTAGTCAAAATCAGGATTTTTAGTTAAATATTGTTATATCTTTCTCTTTAGATGCACACGAAGCTATAAACTATGCACTGGATACTTATTCATCAATTACAACAGCTGTTCTATGTGTATTTTAATCTTAAACAGGCCGCTTGTAGAGTACACTTGCAGCCGCAGCCGTCCTCCAGAATGAAGAGAACGGTTCCAATCTGCGCGTACGGTTTTTCTGCCCTTGTTGCATCTCAAACAAATGTCTGACGGACAAAACGGCATATAATCAGCTAAACGTGGGCTGATGGATATTTGACAGTGTGAATTAAAGGGCAGTCTACTAATAGAGCCTTTAACGGTAACAACTTGCGACTCATGATTCGCAAGACAATAACAACACAATAATTATTTGTTGGGGTGGGGGGTGGGGCGAATGGGAGGGGGGTTTCGATGCAGGGTCTTAGGGTTTGTTGTTATTGCTGTTGTTTGAGTTTTTTGTTTTTTTTTCTGAAGAAAACTTTCTGGACGTGTTTTACATTTTAAACAGTTTTTTAAAGTTAATGTGGAGACAGATGTCTACAGTTAGATGAGTTCTACAGCATTCTGTAACGTCACAGTATTGCGGATTAATAAAATAAGTTCTACATTTACTGTATTATACCTACATTCCTTCAGGTTGAATTGAAATTTGTAATGCACGTATTCCCACTCTCACAATACTTTCAACTCGCCCCGTTTCTCTTGTCAGCGCAGTCACCGGTGCACGATGGCAAAAAGCATGTATTACAAAGGTAAGTGCTAAGAGTCTGACATTCTTTGACGTACACATGACAACAGTGTGGCATTTCCTCTATTTCGGGTCTTCACAAACAACAAATGGATGTGCAGAGTAGTTATGAACACCAACAACATCGTCCTTTTACCAAATTTCTGGATGGCAACTTTTTACTTTAATGCATGTGTGCGAGCGCACACGCCAACATGCACAGATACGTACGTACAACAGCTACATACCTACATACAGCCGGAGCCGCTCAATGCCCGACTTCTCCTCCCCCTCCCCCCATCTTCCCCTCCCATCATCTGTAACCCCTGGCTGCTGGACATTCAGGCTATGCTCCAATAGCTCAGCTACACGGGCTGCAATGAGTACAACCACCATCACACCATCTGTGTATGCAATCGCACTGCATCACTTCATCACACAAATTACAACTACATTGTGGCTTCCAGAGTCGCAACAATCGAGCAAGACCTTATATATTTGTGCACTCTACATACGATCCGCCCTTTGGGCATTTGTATGGGTTGGGAATCTGAACGGTCCCCGTGCCCTGCTTGTGCTTACACGTTGTCTGTTTGCTCTCGAGGTTCAGCATAACAATAAAGTTATCAAGTTATAAGGTTTGTAAACTTTCCAGGAACAATTTTATTAAAGTCACGGCACGAAAAAAGACTGCTTTTTGTCCCAAGAAATATTAGATAGACGGTGCAACATTTTTTCCGTACTCCCAAACCAATGATTTCAGTAAGCTGAGAGGGATTGGAGACACGGGAAGCAATACTGCTACAAAGTTTCAATTCAAACTTTCTTGCTCTTTTTCTGACAACTTCAGTTTGAAAAGTCATGCTATGACCGATTTTTTTGCAAAGAGGAGGCAAAGCCAAGAGATAAGGGAAAAAAATTATTTAAATGAATATAGAATTGCTTTAGGCAGTTGTGGCAGGAGGACTCAATTGCTAGTTGTGCATCTCCTCGTATGAAAATTCTTACTGCGTTTCAGCTTCTCATGAAGTCAGTCAAAGCCCTAGGGTTTCGCAGAAAATATTAATGCCTAACTAGGTCGCAGAGCACTGAATCGAAATGTCTCTTTTGCCGTTTTTCAACTGGTGTTTATTCCTGCAAACCAGAGCATGTGATTATTGTGTAGTAAAGTGAACAGGAAATACAGCTGTGAAGTCCTGAAAAAACATAATATTTCATTTCCGGAAAGGAAGATATCATCTACATTACGCTCCATAAGCGAAAATGTAGCAAGATGGTTACAGCGAATAAAAACAACCAATGCTATGTTTCCACGATCGAGAAGACTTCCCTTGTCATCTTTCAGTAAACGACACACTTTCAGTGAGAATTCTGCATCACTATTATGTTGATCCGTTACAGTAAATAAGGATATAGCCTTTGGTCTGTTTCAGTAAACAATGATACTTCCTCTATTAAACGTCAGTAAACAGTGTCATATCCAATGTGATTTCAGAAAATGAGAACACCACCTTTCCTTTGTTCTAGTAAACAGGGACACAGCTTATGGTCTGCTAGTTTCAGTCAACAAGGACTTTGCTTTTGCTTTGTTCGAATGAGCAAGGTCACTGCCAGTGTCTTCCTGTAAACAGAGACACGCCTAAAGGCCTCCTCACATGTGGACACATTTCTGGCAACTGTGCTGTTTCCATTGAACATTTCGCGCGTGCAAGTCGCAAAACATGTGTTGGGCGTGCTCAAACATGGCAATTTGTTGGCAACTATTCTGCTTCCATTGGACATATCGCATTTACAAGTCGCAAAACATGTGTTGGGCGTGCTCAAACATGGCAGTTTTCTGGCATTATATTGCTTTCATACCAAGAGCAGTGCTGTGTTGAGTGACCGTCCAATAAGAACTTGTGCTTTTTTTCCTATTCGTCGTACACCTCGAAAAGCCAATCAGATATGGTTCCTGTTCTTGACGTAGCGGCAAAGCTGTGTCCAACCCACTGAGTTCTATGTCCTTATGGCGACCTAGCCTCACTCGATTCGAAACTTCTCTGGCTTTGCTACTTCGTCTTTCCGTTGTATTATGTCCTGACCCCTAAAAATAATTTTCTTGCACTGTTCCATACTATCACTGTATCTTTCTACTGTGTGCAATTTATTATGAAAAGCCTGTGTCGTCACATGGTGTACATGTATAGGTGACTCGATCGAGTTCGAAGTAAATCAAACACAACCCGTGATGATAGATTGGGCGGGGAGCGGCGTTAGTAAAGGTTCTATGATGCGATTTCACAACATATGATGTTTTTCTCGTTTTGTTTGTGTGGAACTGTTTGATTGAGGAGTTGTAAATCGAAAGGGATTCCACAATCACTTTGAGTATGATGTTATGAGGAAAGTTGGAATGACATCCATCAACATATTTATTTAGTTTGAATTCATGTGGCCTATTGGGTATCATTGTCCACTACTAGGCGGGTGTCCCGGGTTAACTTTTCTGGTCTTGTATCCCCCCCCCCCCCCCAGTTTTCATTTAGCTGTTTTACCGGACACAAAGACAGTTGTTCTCCTTTCAACAAAACTTCTGACGTGTTAGGAGCTAGGTCTTTTGATCAGTTCCAGTGTAAGTGTACGCTGCCTGTGTACCTTTCAGAAAACGAGGTCACTGCCGATGCTTTTGTGTGAACGGCTACATGCCTGAGACCAGTTCCAGTTTTATCAAACTGTGTAAATTCCCTGTGTATTTTTTCAGTAAACGAGAGGTTAACGGAGACGTAGCGCCCGCCACGGAGGAAGTACGCTCTGCCGGCAGCACCCCCGTCCCTGCCCTCGCAGTCCTCGCCGCCTCTCAGGTCAGTCCTCGCCGCCTCTCAGGTCAGTCGCGACGACGACAACGACGATGACGTCGAAGACGACAGTCGGGAGTCACAGAAGTCACTGCAGTTTGTGCTTTTCTATGAGGTGGGCATAATGCTGACTTACTTGCTCTGCATTGTATCAAAATTACCGAGTGTCAGTAGGAGAAACTGTACTTGTTACAGCATACGTAAGAATTTTTTCCCCCTTTTCTTTGATCTCTGTGAAAATATGTTGTTGTTGATGTCGACCTCGTCGTCGTCATCGTCTTTTTTTTAAATGTCAGTGTTGTTATTTTTGGGTGGTAGTTGTGGTGGTGTGATGGTGGTGGAGGAGGATGAGATTTGCACACACTCTGTTTTCTAAGACTGGACTCGCATTTCTGTACTCTTGAATGTATAATTCCGTTGATAATGTTGAATTGCAAAGATACAAGAAAGAGTATAATGCTTGAGGGCAGTGGCGAAAGCACTCTTAATAATAACAATCTTGATGGGAACGACAACAGATTAATTTCTCACAAGAGCATTTGTCTGTGTCTCTGTATGTATCTCTGTATGTGTCTCTGTATGTGTCTCTGTATGTGTCTCTGTATGTGTCTCTGTATGTGTCTCTGTGTGTATGTGTCTCTGTATGTGTCTCTGTATGTATCTCTGTATGTGTCTGTGTATGTGTCTCTGTATGTGTCTCTGTATGTGTCTCTGTATGTGTCTCTGTATGTGTCTCTGTGTGTATGTGTCTCTGTGTGTATGTGTCTCTGTGTGTATGTGTCTCTGTGTGTATGTGTCTCTGTGTGTATATGTCTCTGTGTGTATGTGTTTCTGTGTGTGTCTCTGTATGTGTCTCTGTATGTGTCTCTGTAAGTGTCTCTGTATGTGTCTGTGTATGTGTCTCTGTATGTGTCTCTGTCTGTGTCTCTGTATGTGTCTGTGTATGTGTCTCTGTATGTGTCTCTGTCTGTGTCTCTGTCTGTGTCTATGTATGTGTCTCTGTAAGTGTCTCTGTATGTGTCTGTGTATGTGTCTGTGTATGTTTCTATGTATGTGTCTCTGTATGTGTCTCTGTCTGTGTCTCTGTCTGTGTCTATGTATGTGTCTCTGTAAGTGTCTGTGTATGTGTCTGTGTATGTGTCTGTGTATGTGTCTGTGTCTGTGTATGTGTCTCTGTATGTGTCTGTGTATGTGTCTGTGTATGTGTCTGTGTATGTGTCTGTGTATGTGTCTGTGTATGTGTCTCTGTCTGTGTCTCTGTCTGTGTCTCTGTCCGTGTCTCTGTCCGTGTCTCTGTCCATGTCTCTGACCGTGTCTCTGTCCGTGTCTCTGTCCGTGTCTCTGTCCGTGTCTCTGTCCATGTCTCTGACCGTGTCTCTGACCATGCCTCTGTCCGTGCCTCTGTCCGTGCCTTTTTCCGTGCCTCTGTCCGTGCCTCTGCCTGTGCCTCTGCCTGCGCCTCTGTCTGTGCCTTTGATGTCTGTGCCGCCTGTTCTGTCTGTGCCTCAGTCTCGGCTGTCTGTCCCTCAGTCTCGGTTGTCTGTGCCTCCGTCTCTGTGCCTCCGTCTATGTGCCTCCGTCTCTGTGTCTCCGTCTCTGTGCCTCCGTCTCTGTGTCTCCGTCTCTGTGCCTCCGTCTCTGTGCCTCTGTCTCTGTGCCTCTGTCTCTGTGCCTCTGTCTCTGTGCCTCTGTCTCTGTGCCTCTGTCTCTGTGCCTCTGTCTCTGTGCCTCAGTCTCTGTGCCTCTGTCTCTGTGCCTCTGTCTCTGTGCCTCCGTCTCTGTGCCTCTGTCTCTGTGCCTCTGTCTCTGTGCCTCTGTCTCTGTGCCTCTGTCTCTGTGCCTCAGTCTCTGTGCTTCTGTCTCTGGGCCTCAGTCTCTGTGCCTCAGTCTCTGTGCCTCTGTCTCTGTGCCTCCGTCTCTGTGCCTCCGTCTCTGTGCCTCCGTCTCTGTGCCTTCGTCTCTGTGCCTTCGTCTCTGTGCCTCCGTCTCTGTGCCTCAGTCTCTGTGCCTCTGTCTCTGTGCCTCAGTCTCTGTGCTTCTGTCTCTGTGCCTCTGTCTCTGTGCCTCAGTCTCTGTGCTCTGTCTCTGTGCCTCTGTCTCTGTGCCTCTGTCTCTGTGTTTCTGTCTCTGTGCCTCTGTCTCTGTGCCTCTGTCTCTGTGCTCCGTCTCTGTGCCTCTGTCTCTGTGCCTCTGTCTCTGTGCGTCTGTCTCTGTTCGTCTGTCTCTGTGCTTCTGTCTCTGTGCCTCTGTCTCTGTGCCTCTGTCTCTGTGCCTCTGTCTCTGTGCCTCTGTCTCTGTGCCTATGTCTCTGTGCCTCTGTCTCTGTGCCTCTGTCTCTGTACCTCTGTCTCTGTACCTCTGTCTCTGTACCTCTGTCTCTGTACCTCTGTCTCTGTACCTCTGTCTCTGTACCTCTGTCTCTGTACCTCTGTCTCTGTACCTCTGTCTCTGTACCTCTGTCTCTGTACCTCTGTCTCTGTACCTCTGTCTCTGTGCCTCTGTCTCTGTGCCTCTGTCTCTGTGCCTCTGTCTCTGTGCCTCCGTCTCTGTGCCTCTGTCTCTGTGCCTCCGTCTCTGTGCCTCGTCTCTGTGCCTCCGTCTCTGTGCCTCCGTCTCTGTGCCTCTGTCTCTGTGCCTCTGTCTCTGTGCCTATGTCTCTGTGCCTATGTCTCTGTGCCTATGTCTCTGTCTGTCTGTCTCTGCCTGCCTGCCCTCTCTCTCTCTCTCTCTCTCTCTCTCTCTCTCTCTCTCTCTCTCTCTCTCTCTCTCTCTCTCTCCCTCCCTCACTCACTCACACACACACACACACACACACACACACACACTCACACACACACACACACACACACACACACACACACACACACACACACACATGCCTATGTCCATCCGTTCCCCTGTCTGTCTGTGCCTTCCTACGAGGTGTTGGTGCTGTGTACTTGCAGGGCTTGCTGACGCTGATTGCAGGGCGGGGCCGGGGAGATGGGATGGAACGATAACTGACGACTAGATTCGATAACAACGAGGTCAGTTATCTTCCTTAACTTCAGTTTTCTTGTACGTCCTGCGTCAGATTTCACTTTCTAGCTTCTCTTCTCTCTCTTTTTTGTTGTTATTCCATGGAATTGTGCGGGTCAGTGACGTATTCCCCACGTCAGAACATTATAAAAGGAACAAGTCGCTCTGCAGATGCTGTTTCTTTTTTCTTTCTTTTTTTGCTCTTTTAGGAATACAATACAATCTTCTCTTTGGGCATGAGCCTTCTTCTGGCAATATCAAACCATCCTACGGTACGTCTTGTGCTTGTGGCATTCGCTGCTAGTGGTTGACCTTTGTTGGAATTCGCTGAACTGACTGTAATTGAATTTTTGACACGGGAAGTCACGATCGTTATTCGGCCTTGCCATTTCCATTCATTTAAAACCCCTGACATTCCACTCAGATATAAAGTCAATATCCAAATAAGATTTTCTACCTGAGTGGCAGTTTTAAGATTGAAAAGGCTAACATGGAGTTGTTCATTTAGCATAACGCTGAGCCAGTGATTTCGGTCGTAGGTGGGATACTTTTTTTTAGTATACCTTAAAACATCGCTTTAACACGGCATGGACGACATAATAAACGAAATGGAAACTAAGAAAAAGGTCATGATTACTGAATGTATGAGTCAAAGAGAGAGGTGATCGAAAACCCCGTTGGATTGAACCAGGCGTACTGGTTCTAACTTCTGTGTCAAATAAGTGTCATTACCTTGTCTTTGTCATTGAATTTTTGTTTCACCGACAGACGCTGTACGGGGCAGAGCCACAAGAGCTTTGCAGCGAAGAAGGCACGAAACAAAGGAAGAATCTGGAACGTCCTTCAGCACAGTACTCAAAGGACCCGACCTTCGTAGCAGAGCAGGGTGTGCGCCCCAGGAGTATCGCTGTCTCCCTCGTCTTCCTCCTCCACAGACTCCACTCTTTTTGTGACGCTGCTGAAACAAATTTTCTTAACTCTTCTGTGCAAGGAAACTGTCCACACAAAAACTGACAGGCCGCGCGGCGTAGACGTTACTCTCTTCTGCGTCTGACCACAGAGATCAGACTGCCGCAAAAAGCGAGGCTGGTCTGTTGCCAACAAAACAAAAAACTGGCCAGTCTCTGCACCGCCGACCACCACTGATGTTACTGCTGCTGTTTCAGAGTTTATTTTCGTGAGCACAGTGTGTCCCATTTTCTCTGGAATGACGGCGACATTGTGCACATCGTTGATGTTCAAATGTTTTTCTTGGATCATCAGGCGCGACCGGCTGCTTCTATTATATTGGTGCATTCCTGGACAATCTTCATATTTGCGTCGTCTGAATCGTGATATATTCAATCCAAAGTACTCTCTTCGTGGAATAAGGGGGTAATTGTTTGCCTTCTCGTTTATGTTAACCAGATAAAAGTTCATTTTTACCACGACGTACCTCAGAGAGTTACTTTGGCTTGGAGAGAAAAACATGTTGACATGACAGTTGTCGGGGACATCTTTTATCTATTCATCGAAAGCTGTTGGAAAGTCCAGAGACTGGTGTGAACGGGACTTGGCAAGCAGCAAGCACTGGTAGCCAACACACTGATGCAGCTGTAGGACGTGCTGCGCTAACGAATTACAGCGAGAATCACGACACCTAAGAAGTTGCTGACATCCGCTAAATCTTTCCCTCTCCTGGAGCTGTGCATCGACTGCACCTCTCGACTGCAATGGTGATGTGACTGCTTTGCACGACACATATCAATGAACCATGGATACAATTTCAAGTTTGCAGTGAATATGTATAATGAACATGTGAGTTCACGCTTTCTTTTATCTTTTTGTTGGTGGTGTGAGGTGATACGTCGCAGAAGAGACTGGTTTTGTTTTACAAACATTCTGATGTCCGTGGCCTCAAACTTCGACACCTCAGAATGACTCGTTGGAACGAAAGGTATTCCATTTTTCTTCCTCGAAAGACCAGTATTCGTGTTTGTGTTTTACACTCTTGGGTAAGTTGTAATCTGTATAGCCATAACTGCTCAACTTTGGTGCTGATGCCTGCCCTTGAATTTGCTTGTTGCTTGCTAACGCCTGTCCAGTATGAGAAGTCTCCTATGCAATTCTTCATTAAATGCCCCAGGGCGACGATTCTCGACAATGACACAAACACTCCTATATAGATGTTGGTTATCAACTGCAAGGGCGTAGTGCCGTTTTACCAAGCTGTCCTCGCGTCCGTTCCATGCTTTTGTCGTGTCCAAGATTTCTATGTCGTCGTAATTCAACTGAAACGTAATAAAATAAGGGCATGCTCACACCAAACGCACCCAGGCTTGCACGCTCATCCGCAACAAACGAGCATGAACACATGTAATGATGCGCGCATACACATGAACACACGCACAAACGAATGCATGCACGCAAAGGCAAACACATATCCACCTATACATGACTAAACAAACAAATAAACACACAAAAACACATGCAGACACGCACGCTAACGTACACAGACACACATACACACACACGCACGCACACACGCACGCACGCACGCACGCACGCATCCCCGCACACACCCAAACGCACACACACATATTCATTCACAAACTCAAACATACACGCACACACACACACACATACACAGAAATACATGCAAGCAGACACAGAAACACAAACACACACATGCACACACACAGAAACACACACACACGTAGGGAGGAACTCCACTCATTTCCCAAGTAATGAATTGTGAATTGAAGTTCTTCATTGCTCCCATCAGTAGAATCTATTGGACAGTCTTGAACACGTCGCCTCTAAGCTGTGGTTTCTGTAGTTTTCCCTCCAAATAGATGGGGCCTCCGAAAGGGCAGGGCCAACTACAGCTTATTGATCTTAACTCCACCATGACCCAGACTCACCGGCACGAGATCAGACGACATGGTGGAAGCGAAGGTGTCAACGGGCCACCGAGGCGAGCGAGACGAGGAAATCCCTTGGGAGCGAACCGATATTTTTTGTGGAAAGTTTCCCAAAGCTCTTGAGGCGCCATGACAGAGTCAATCAGGGCACAAAATTGAAAGGGTCATCGACATCGCGGAGAGGAACAGTTTCAGGCGCCATTCTTCTAAACTCAGCTGATCTGATTGGGTGATAGTATCCCATTTGTTGCAGGTTTGATGGACGGGATTCATTTTATATCAAAATAGTTTTTGTGAGTTTCAGTTCACCCTTTGCTTATCATTCCGTGAATGACATCTCGTTTCGTTCAGAAGAGTCCAGTTCGCACGAGAGTCATTCCCTGGCATTGATATCGATGTTTTGATGCATTTGACATCGTACATCATCAGAATGCACTAGAATCATGAGTCTGAAATGTCGTCTTCGTTTTGTTTTAATCCCCAGTCGACCGTTTCAGGAGTCTCTAATGTAAAACCCGATCTTTTTCAGCGTGCGTGTTGTAACTCTTGGCTTGGAGGAGAACGCCAGCTTCTCCTGCTCTCAGATTCCGAAGTCGAGGGACTCAGCTGAGCAAAGCTTATTGCGACGAGTAATGTATATGTATTTCAATGTATCTCAAATATACGCTGTAATGTTCCATGCATGAAATTCAAAACATGTATAGATTTCTTATGGTACTGATCCTGCTCTCACTATTGAGTTCAAACCATACACCTTTTCACGAGATGCTGACAAATAAGAAAAGGTGCGGCTTGTGTGTGTGTGTGTGTGTGTGTGTGAGAGAGAGAGAGAGAGAGAGAGAGAGAGAGAGAGAGAGAGAGAGAGAGAGAGAGAGAGAGAAAGAGAAAGAGAGAGACTTACTCATTTAGTTACACACACATGCATACACATACACACACACACCAACACACACACACACACACACACACACACACACACACACACACATTGTGCAGACGCACATGGAGAGACCAAAAAAAAGTTCAAATTTGCAGTACAACGACAGGTAGAAAAAGCAAAGGATTTATAGAAAGCAGCTTTCTTGATCAAAGCATCTCGTCATATTTGCGATCTTGGCATGCTTTTGTACAATAAAGATTCAGAAAAGTAAATCTCCCGTTGCTTCCGCCTATCTTCTTGTACTGGAAATGATGCGTTGGGCGATTGCAAGTGAAAAGTAAACCGGACTTAAAATTGCCTATTCTGATGCGACCATGGTACATAACGTTGTGTTTTTGCAATACTGTGATATACTTGCAGCATAGGACCGGAGTCACTCGATATTCCCCTCATTAGTTGAAACATCTTACTACTGGGCTTTCAGGGCCTGCTCCAGTACCTCAGCAAGGGGCGGTCCCAAACAGCCAAAGAGGCCACTGAGGGACTTCGGGACAAGATCAGATCATTCAGGTCCAACCCTGCATACAAACCACCCCGAAAGCGCGAGCCGAACGCACACGCAGCAAAGAACTGGTCGCCATGTCTTATATCCAACCCCAAGAAACATATCTACGCTTATTTACTATTGATGGATGGAGGATGGATGGATGTTATGGCCTATCAGCCTTTGTAGGATATTTGAGGCCATTAATCACAAAAAACAAAATGGTTAGAATGAAAACAAGTCACGATTTCCCTAGTTATTTACCTCTTACGAATCGCATAGAGAGACGCAGTGGGTCAGTTCTTACCCCCAACCCACAGGGGGAACACTCATTTACCAATCAAAACAGAAAAGTGAACATCCAGCCATCTCTCACCGGTTCTTTTGTCACCCATACAGCACGTCTGTCTGAATTGCAGCCTGCATCACGATGACTCCAGCAGAAACCTATGTTCGTCTTTCATGCAGATACCATCACCGTCTTAGACATATTGTTTCGCTGTCCTCCAAGAGAATTTAAATTTGATTTTAATCCTCTGTAGTGTTCGTTCCTGAGGAACGTGTTTTAGCCGAAAATGTGTGCTTGTCATTGCTTTTTATGAATCGTTTAAGATTACATTTTGCAATATAGAGTACGCGGTCACCTCGAACTTTGTCGTGTTTAAGACTTCAAGAGAACTGTAAAACTGAACAAATAAACAAAACCAGGCAAACAAACAACAAACCCACAAATGTTTTGCCTTAATCTGACACTGAGAATAACGACAAAAAGTTCAACAGTTTAAGGTGGACCCCGCACAGTGGTGGTCTGCAACATCAATATATACTTTCCAAAAATGAAATCAGTCAAGCTCCCTAATTTCGGTTTAGCCGTTCTTGCCAATAATTTCGCAATGCCCTTTACTTTTTTACGTATGAGTTTCACGTGGGTCGCTGCGGTAACATTGACGTCGATGTACCAGCACAGTGACTATTGATATGTTACCGTATACACTTGAAGACTCGCATCGGGGAATGATCACCTACCAATATTGCAGTCTAGAACTACATACAGTATTGCTCTCTGCTTAGATACCTAATTCGACTGCTGAATGTTTCAAAACCCCACCCGTTTCAAAGAATATTATGCAAATTGAGAGAGAGAGAAAGAAAGAGAGAGAGAGAGAGAGAGAGAGAGAGAGAAGAGAGAGAGAGAGAAAGAGAGAGAGATATTTGATATCTTTATTGCGAGGCCGACGGCCCAAAAGAATCTTTACAGACTTTACGATCACATTCTGGAATGGACAATAAATTTCGAGTGATTACATGGTGGTAGAAGGAAAATAACCATACTTTAATATCTTTCTCTCTGGAACACAGGACATCAGGTAAGGGTTGGGGGTTTTGGGAACACGAGCTGTTGTGGGAGCTTTTCCTTGTCACATAGGCCTGCTATAGATACACTAGCTGTTATTTATGGAAAGGTTAACCGGGGGGGGGGGGGGCATTTTTCGATATGCTCTTTACTCCCCTTCTCGGAGGCGCTGAAGGCGATGTTTCAGCGCATAGTGAATAAACATTGCAGTATTTTTTGTTTTGATATATCCTCGTCCATCGATCAAAAATTTGACACTTCTGTAATTTATATATTGACTATATCTTTCTATGTACTTCTCTCTGAGATCCTGATAAATACCACATTCTAACAGAAATTGAGGTTCGTCTTCTACTTGATCTATACAGAATGGACATTGCGTATTATCTCCACCAAACGTTTGATGAGTGCGCAAACCACTTACACCTAATCTGAAGCGTACAAATGCGTCTCTAAACTTTCCTATTTCTAAGTTACTCAGGTACTTTTCACAATCAAACGAGTCTTTAAGGACACTGTATAATAAAAAACGCTGGCTATCATTTATTTTACTGTGCCAATTCTGTGTGAAGCAATCTTGTAAGAGAGAGAGAGAGATAGAGACAGAGAGAGAGACAGAGACAGAAAGAGAGAGAGAGACAGAGAGAGATATAGGGGAGAGAGAGAGAGAGAGAGAGAGAGAGAGAGAGACAGAGACAGAAAGAGAGAGAGACAGAGAGAGATATAGGGAGAGAGAGACACAGAGAGAGATAGGGAGAGAGAGACGAAGAGAGGGAGAGAGACAGAAAGAGAGAGAGACACAGAGAGACACAGAGAGAGAGACAGAGAGAGATAGGGAGAGAGAGACAGAGACAGAGAGAGAGAGAGACACAGAGAGAGAGAGACAGAGAGAGAGAAACAGACAGAGAGAGAGAGAAACAGAGAGAGAAACAGAGAGAGAGAGAGACAGAGAGAGAGAGAGACAGAGAGAGAGAGAGAGAGAGAGAGAGAGAGAGAGAGAGAGAGAGAGAGAGCATTCAAAGTTCTGCAAC
>JAWQFJ010027192.1:70000-80000 GCA_034096865.1 Theodoxus fluviatilis
CAATTTTAGTATTTTAACTTTTTATGCCAATTACCTGAGCCTCACAGGAAAAATATCCATTTTATATGTGAGAAATATGTTATCAAGAGGAGGAGACTAGAATTTGTCTGAAAGGAAAAAAAATATTTATTATTAAAGTTTATTTAAACTGGAGCGATTCTGGTCGCTCTCACCTTTTTTCTTCTTTTCATTTTAAGGGTATGCAAACAGTTCTTCCCTTGTCCATCCAGCTCTCCCTGCACGCCCTCTCACAGCATAGGACAAAATACGTCCTTCCTCTACTTCCCTCTATAAAGTCCTGGGATCTATGCAGGCTTAGCATCCTTGTGAACTCTGAAATTTGCCGGTCGATCTATATGCTACTACACATTTGCCCTGCATCACTCTTTGTATTCAGATTCGTGAAGAAGCTTTGCTTGATTTTCATCAGTGGTTGTTTGATACTGACACCGGCAGACTTAATAATTGTCACCACATTGTTAATTAACCAGGTGAACAGTGTTACCTTAGACAGTAGAATGCAGCTACCTAACGCAACCCACAAAATTCGACGTGAAAATTGTTCAAGTCAAAACCTGTATGTATTGATAAGTAAAGAACAGCATCTCCTTAGTCTTGCTTGTTGGTACAACTGCTCCAAAGACGTCTAGTTGATACGGAGGTGTCGAAATGCTTAAAACTGGGTCATCTTAGCGCCAAGTGGCACAGGTCTTGAATATCACCCAAAGTGTGGTCTCGTGGATGTGGAACCGGTACCAAAGTACAGGTTCCGTCTCAAACTCGTATATATTGTTTCCTCTCGTCCCCATTATCGATTTGTCTTCGTTTTAAAAAGATCAAGAGCTTCACCTCGCAATGGCCCTTTTATTAGTTGATGACCATACAGCAATGATACATGGGTAAATGTATATACTTTGTGAGGATGAGTGTTTCCAAACCCACATAATAATGTGTATAGATATGCGCGTGTGTGAGTGCGTGAATGAGTGAGTGCGCGCGCATGTGCATGCGTGCGTGACAATTGTGAGTTTTGGTAAAATTATATAATGCAATAATTGGACAAGAGAAATAGCTGCTTGCCCTACTGGAACATGCCCCGAAACCCATCACTGATGGGTACCAGCTGATGCGGGAGCCATCGAACGACTCAAGCCGTATGTTGTACACTTCCAGACAATGACAGAGACTGTCAGTTCGTATCCTGTAAATTGACATCACCATGGAACTTAGTGCGCCTCACAAGCATGGAAGTCGAGAGAACGGTTCGCTCGGTGATCTTGCAAAGGTTCACTAGGAACAGGATGCGAAAGGAAAAGACCATTAGGTGCACATCTGCCACAATACTGCTCCGCCCAGGAGTAAATGTTTCTCTCGGGTAGCTGTTGCTTCTTCACAATGAAGTTTCTCTCGGAACAGTCGATGTTAACCACCGGAAGGGGAGATGCAGAGGAATACCCGCCTGCATGGTAAGTGGTTGCTTTTTGGTGTGAAGTGAACCAAACCCGGGCCTTGCGTATGAGTGCATCGATCCACGCGCCTCGGTGAATGCGCTCCTTCGCTCGCTAATGTTATGTCGTGGAGTACATGGCAAACAGCTGCAGGAAGGGCGCCTCCAGTATTCGCCCTGTTGACTCCACCGATAATGAGGCTTTAGCAACACGCACCGGACGCGTCCATTCGATAAACTGGCCGAGTTCCAGGCACAGCACTGGGAAGTGGTGAGTTTCGGGACGGATATCATGGGCCTCACACAGCTAGTCGAAAGGTAGTAGTTACCTACATTTTGCTTACAGACTGGTTTCAGTGCGTCCTCGGGTCAAAGGGAAATCACTTGGTGACCCCAGACCAAATCGTTACTGGCTTAGATGGAAATAATAGGTTATTGCGTCAGTCACCGGTAGTCAGAACAAAGGATACGTGCAGCGAAAAGCGTACCTCGAGTAATTATAAAGGATTTAGAAGAAACCTGTCGATTTTGTTTATTAGTCAGAATGGATCGAAACCTTCTAATCAATGTTATCGCTATCTTATTGAAAATGCATTACATCAGTCTAATCCGAGTTCACTATATGTCACCAATGTCATCACAAACGTTGTTTTCACACACACACACACACACATATATACACAAACACAAACACACACACACACACACACACACACACACACACACACACACAAAGCACGCACATACACACTTACAGACATACTCACATGCACTTATACAAACAGAAAAGACAGGCAGATGAACGGACAGTCGGACGGACAGAGACATGGACAGAATTAGAGATACAGTCGGACTGAGAGACAGTTTTTGGATCATGAAGAGATTTTCACACTGACCTAATTCGTAACTACCACATACATGTACGCTACACTTTAGCAAATTCCCTCTCGTCCGAAGTAGACATTATATCAATGAGTCTTCATTGTGACAAATGCCTCACGAACTGAACTGACCCACAGTAAATAGGAGAACCTCGTGCAGAACAAACAAGGCGAATTGGGTAAACAAGGCTGAGTTTCCCATGACGATGCACTCGTGAGACACTTGCGACGCTCCCACAGAAAGCGCGGAGAGTCGGGTGTCACAAAACCCCCACAAAGCCGAACAGTAGAGGCGGGACGCCACGTCCATTAACACACGGCGTTAATCTCCCGTGCACCGATGCTGCCGGTGTGACACGGTGCTACCTGTCCTGCTGGAAAACACGTGGCTTAGGTACCCAGCTTCCGTCAGCAGCAGTATGATGAACGTGTCAACAATTCATGACAGGTGAAAGGGAGCTAAGAGCATGGGGATGGGGTGGGAGTGGGAGTGAGGGGATGGTGGGGATGGAGAGAGAGAGAGAGAGAGAGAGAGAGAGAGAGAGAGAGAACGAATGAAATAAGTTTGCAGTGTAGGCCTCTGGCCCATTACAGTGGTTGATCAACACAACAACGAAAAAAACAGATGCATGGAAAAAGTCCGAACTGTTTCCTGTCATGGAAGAGATACGCGCACGGGAAATAACAGTCATATTTGCGAATCACGTTATCTGCGTGGTCCGTGTTGGCTGAGGTTGTTTCTTGGGCAACACACTTGGCTCCGTCTTGTGTGTGTGTGTGTACTTTGACGTCACTGTCTGGATGTTTGAGACCTTGGCTCTACTGATGTAATGATGTGGCGGCCGTTGGTGTTGGCATCAGGGCAGGGTGGTGACTTCTCTCCTCACTGGCGGCAGCAACAGGTGGCGGGTCCGACGGAGGAGCGAGAGATTCACTGGCAGATTTGGCAACTTCTGATGAAGTGTGTCGATCACAAAGTTCCACGATGCTCTCTCTAATTGGCCCCATTTGACTCTTCACTTCCTCCTCCAAACGCTGACCAAGTATCTCGCGCATAAAATCGGCAACATCGTTGCGATGATCCGCTCTGGAAACATCAGTCTCGAGAGACGAAGACCTAGCTTGGGAGTTGTAAGAATGGTTAGGTCTTCGAATCGCACGGTCGGATTGACAACGGGCTGTTCACGCGTTTCTAAGTCGGAATGTGCACTCGGAAAGTCAAAGGTCACGGTAGGAGTCGAGTTAGGCTTTCCTTGTGCATCTGGTGAACTTCGGGCAACCTCATCAATCAATTAGTGGTCACAAATACTGGCGTTCGAATTCATGAACAATTCAACGTTATCACTACCAGATGAAGAAGATATTAACGTTCGCATCTCACCCAGTCGTCGGTGTCGTTCCGCTCGATGATGGTCTCGGCGAATTTGCGAAGGGGGTTTTCTCTTCCACTGTCCCCGCGCAGGCTCACGCTCGAGCAATGGCTGGTCACCGTCGTGCCTGAACCTTAGTACTACGACGACATTTTCTGGTTTTCCTGCTATCTTCCACGACGACAGATGATTCGTCGTCAGCAGGGACCTCAGAAGAGTTTCTGCAGTTGCAGGAAGTCCGGCGACAAATGCGGCTTAGCGCAGCCTCTCGGCGCGAGCTCGACGTGGAGGAAGGAGAGAAAGAGAGAGAGAGAGAGAGAGAGAGAGAGAGAGAGAGAGAGAGAGATAGAGAATGACACAGAGAGAGAGAATGACACAGAGAGAGAGAGAGAATGACAGAGAGAGAGAGAATGACAGAGAGAGAGAGAGAGAGACGGACAGACACACAGACAGATATAGACAGACAGGCAGGCAGGCAGGCATCTGGAGATCGCCAAGGCTTATCGACAAACGAGGATTTATTGGCAGTTTTTAAAATACAAAACAAGAGGATTTTATCTGTGCAAAATATTAAAGTTAAAATGGAAAATGTTCCCATAGATTTTTAGATTTGTAACCAGCAGGCTAATCAGTTTCAATCTTACTTTCGAATGTCGATCCAGTTATATTTTAACATTTTTATGTGTCCTTGGCCCAACATTCAGCCTGTCTCACATCACTGGGAGTGCCATCAGTCGGATTACTTTGCGGACAGGCATGTCGCAATGGCTGATCATTAGCAGAGTGTCTAGTCACGTTTGGGAAGGCGGATGAAGCCGTCTGAGTGTCAGTCTCTTCAGTCTATATCATGTAGCCTGTGCCTGTAGCCATTCTCTGTACCCATTCTTGTAGCCAGTTTCTGCAGCCAACCTCTGTAGCCAGTTTCTGCAGACAATCTCTATAGCCAGTTTCTGCAGCCAACCTCTGTAGCCAGTTTCTGCAGCCAACCTCTGTAGCCAGTTTCTGCAGCCAACCTCTGTAGCCAGTTTCTGTAGCCAGTCTCTGTAGCCAGTCTCTGCAGCCAACCTCTGCAGCCAGTTTCTGCAGCCAGTTTCTGTAGCCAGTCTCTGTAGCCAGTCTCTGTAGCCAGTCTCTGCAGCCAACCTCTGCAGCCAGTTTCTGCAGCCAGTTTCTGTAGCCAGTCTCTGTAGCCAGTCTCTGTACCCAGTTTCTGCAGCCAACCTCTGTAGCCAGTTTCTGCAGCCAACCTCTGTAGCCAGTTTCTGCAGCCAACCTCTGTACCCAGTTTCTGCAGCCAACCTCTGTAGCCAGTTTCTGCAGCCAACCTCTGTAGCCAGTTTCTGTAGCCAGTTTCTGCAGCCAACCTCTGTAGTCAGTTTCTGCAGCCAACCTCTGTGTAACCAGTTTCTGCAGCCAACCTCTGTAGCCAGTTTCTGCAGCCAACCTCTGTAGCCAGTCTCTGTAGCCAGTTTCTGTAGCCAGTCTCTGTAGCCAGTTTCTGCAGCTAACCTCTGTAGCCAGTTTCTGAAGCCAACCTCTGTAGCCAGTTTCTGCAGCCAACCTCTGTAGCCAGTTTCTGCAGCCACCCTCTGTAGCCAATTTCTGTAGCCAACCTCTGTAGCCAATTTTTGTAGCCAGTCTCTGTAGCCAGTCTCTGCAGCTAACCTCTGCAGCCAGTTTCTGCAGCCAACCTCTGTAGCCAGTTTCTGAAGCCAACCTCTGTAGCCAATTTCTGCAGCCAACCTCTGTAGCCAATTTCTGTAGCCAGTCTCTGTAGCCAGTCTCTGCAGCCAACCTCTGTAGCCAGTTTCTGCAGCCAACCTCTGTAGATTACATATGTTCTTAGCCCCCAAAAGCAGTTGCTCTGCAGCCAGTTTCTGTAATCACCTCTGTAGCCAGTTTGTACCGCCAACCTCTGTAGCCAGTTTCTGCAGCCAACCTCTGTAGACTCCCTTCGCCGCATGTCCCCATAAGCAGCTGCTCTGTAGCCAGTCTCCCTCGCCTGCCACCGTAGCTGGCCTCTGTGGCCGGCCTCATTGGCCATTGTTAGTAGCCTGCCCCTGTAGCCAGTCTCTGTAGTCATTTCCTATAGTCGGCATTTAAAGTGCAGAAAATAAAAGACGAGTCTATGTCATTCTCTGCGTGCAAACTCTTTGAGACTAAATAGGATTCGAGCAGAGCCCAGGGAAAAAGCTAATGGAAAAAACACATGTATCGTCTGAAACGACTTTGCGTCGACACTAAATCTTCAGGGAGTTAGATATTTTGCACTTGAAATATCACTTTTGATACCAATTGTAGCAGCGGAGACAGTAAATATCCATTCGAGTTATTCTTTGACTGACTCCACTTCGGATGGCGCCAGACGGCTCAAAAATGGCGTCTTTGTCTCACTCTGGCGCTAGGGGAGAGCCATTGTTTCCACTTTTGCGATCATGCACCTCTATCGTGCGTCATGTCCAGGCAATCACGTCCAGATTTACGACTAAACTTCGTGAGACTCCTGTGTAAGCCCTGGTCTAACATGGCCACTCGTTAAGTCGTGATTGGCTCGTACCGGAAAGTCGATAACATCGTCATCGATAACGCAAAAATGCCTCCAAAGTGTGTCGTCTGGCCGGTGTGGCTTGTTATGTCCTGCAGTTAGCCGTGTTCAACCATATATTTTCCAGCAGAGTTCATCGCGCCCAGAACTTGTGTCTCGTGACGATGAATGAGAAGTTGGTTTGAGAATATTCACAACACAAACATGGAGGTGTGCAACATTCAAAAACCATTCGTGGTAACATTGTCTTGCAGCGTCCAGCTGTAGTGAGGAAAGGAAAACCAAATTGTCAAAGCAACCAGAGTGCCATTGGAAGATGGTCAAATATGGCCTACTGTTTACCTCTTTGGAATAAAATATGAACAAATGAATACACAAAGATAGCATGAAAGAACAAAGGAGAGAGCAACGTATCAAAGACAGAGACAGACAGGCAGAATGAATAAATGAATGAATGAATAGATGTATGAATGAATGGATAAATGAACGAATGAATGGATAAATGGATGAATGGATGGATGAATAGATGAACGGATGGACGGACAAACGAATAATAAAAAAGATAACAAAAAGAAAGCCGTAGAGGGAGTAGAACTCATGTAAATGTATCTAGCAAATATCAAAATAGAATGACACGATGAAAGATAGAACCAGGTACACGATGGAATAACAAAACATGTTTACCTCTGCCCTTCGTATCAGTTACGTATGATTCGTTCCATTTGCATCTTGCATCGAACATATCATCCAGAAAATGTTAAGTACATGTAGAGGGTTTTGTCTGTTTGTCCGGTTGGTTGGTTGGTTGGTTGGTTGGTTGGTTGGTTGGTTGGTTGGTTGGTTGGTTGGTTGGTTGGTTGGTTGGTTGGTTGGTTGGTTGGTTGGTTGGTTGGGAAGGAGGAGTTTTCATTTTGACCCTCTAAAACATAACTGCCTCCTTTCCCGCCGCCTTCCACCCCACCCGCCCCTAAAGAAGCAACTCTGCGTGGCCATGAAAGTGCCAATGGTAACCTAATCTGAAAACCATGACGTGCGGTGGCAACTTCTTGCCAGGGGCAGACAATATTTCAACATCTCCCTACCTGTTGTTCTCTTTCTCCGCATTCTATGCTACACATCCTCCTTGCCCCCTCCCCCACTGCCTCCAGCCCATTGTCCCAACTTTCGGCTCTCCGTTTTTCGTTTGCCCCTCTCCCTGTCTGCAACCGCCACCATCACCTCATTCTTCCACTCTCCTTGCAATCCTTCACCCCCTTCTCTTCAACACTTATCCATGCTTTACCGGCTGAACAAATTGCAGGCGCTCTATTTCTATAGTTTTGCAAACGGAATCACTTTGACTGGGAGGAGAAAATGAAACCACACTCAGGGCGTCCATGGCAATTCCCAACGATTCGTGTCAGGCATGAAGCACTCTGGGACATGACGTTGGCCAGTCAGCCTTCCACAACTATTTCTAAACGCGCCCAAATTTGATCGACACCACACAATAACGGAAGCAACGGTTGAAACCATTCTCACTATGAAAGCCCGTCATCGATTTTCTTTCCTTCCTCAATAGGTTCTCTTTTTTTTCTTTCACTCGTATTTCAAAGCATCTCTGTATGTAGGCCACATATTTTCGAGATACCGGTACTTGGACTGCTATAACATCGGCGATGAAGCCGTAACCCTCTCGAAAAAAGGGGGTGGGTGGTGGGGATGGTTGGAGGGTGGGGGTGGGGGTTGGATACACATGGAAAAAGGGCGCGAAACAGTTTTCATTTCAACGCACAGCGATCTGCCCGTCGTATTGTTCCCCTGGGTTGCGTTCTCAAGTCCAGGGTAAACAGAAACGCTGTGCCCTGGTCGATGGCCTCCAAACGACATTCTTTTGATGATCCCGTCCTGCCACAAACTCGGCCCTCTACGGCCAAGTCAGACACAGGATCACAAAAGCACGCTGCTGCAGATGAAAAGACCGCAAGTTCTTTCAGAATGTTTCATCCTTGAGTGAATTTGTTGTTAATATATTAAGGCTGTCACAACGATGAGACTGAAACATATTTTCCCGCAACGCGTGTATCCAGGACACATGTTTTCTAGTGTGCGAGCAGTTATGTTGAGGAATACTTTGTTTCCTGTATAAAACAATATCCCTAGCGTTTCGTGATTTAGAACATCGTCTAATTTTGCGGTGCGTCATTGATACAATGTTGCCTGTCAGCCAATGGGAGCGCCTCATACTTCTGCATCACGATGCAGTGGAAATGGAGGACAGGGATATGATATGAATTTTGCAGTTACTGCCGCATGACGCTGGTATTCACAAGCGGAAAATGGGTGAGAACATTTATTTGTCCCATCGAAGCAAGTTTCACCGTCTGCAAACACCGCTGAAACTCTATCAGCTAAACAAAAATGTTTCTGTATCAGGGAGGCAGAAGCAAGATGTCTCTGTTTCACGACCTTTACATTTACCTGCCTTCTGACATGGATTTGTCTGTTGCACAAATAAATTCCTGCTACACAGCTCCCCCTCACCAGTCCTCATTGGATGTGCAGAATGGCGTCTAATCATAGAACAAACGTCTGCATGCACTGCAAGATGGTTTTTGGATCTAGACATACATACGTTATTTAGTTATTTAATTCAGCATGGTGATAGATATGGCAATGCATTGCATATGCCCTCCAGTTAGTTATATCCGAGTTTTACCTGAATTTGATTAAATAATCGTAATCAGCAAGCATTCTTGTGGTCAGCTTTTCGAAAATGGGTCAGAATTGTGTTACTGTCCGAAAATCTGGGTGAATTTTGGGCTATCATCATTACGATCGTACTGACTGTATTCGTTCATACTCTCCACAATGGAAAAAGAGTTTTCTCTCTTTTAGAGTCATGCACTTTTTACGTAGCGCGCTCCTGGCCAGGGACAAAATGGCGAGAACCACGACGCCGGTATAGAGGCAAGGTAACGACGCCATTGATGGCGTGTAGGAGATGTAGAGCTGTAAACGTAGGAGGAAAGCGCAGTTTTGTATAATCATTTGTCATCAAAAATCGCTTCAGATCAGAGGGGCGATCTTTGGGAGGCAACCATCAATCCCACCGTAATGTTTCTGGGCTGACAGAGAGGCGAGTTCCGAACTGACGACACCCATGTTCCAGGGCCCTCTGCCCATAGGCTTCGCTTTTTCTTCAACAAAAACCTCTGATGCTTGTATCGCTTTTTTGGCAGATGATGCCCCTCTGCATCTAGAGAATCATCCGACATCCCAGATGAGTCTGGCTCCGTTGGCAAGTAATTTGACTTCATCAAGCACTTTTTCTCTCCATGTCAGCGTGGGCCCATGTAGTCGATTATGCTTGCATGAGGTACCTTGCATGACTCTCCCTCAAGGATCCAACGGCAGGACGCTCCAGTTGTAACACGATAGTCATGACAGCATGTCACTCACAGTATCACGAACACCGTGATGATGAGCACATCTTGTGTAAATCTGTATAAGCTTTCGTTATTTTGCTATACCCGGAGACGCGTTGTCGTCACCTCCGGACGGGTCAAGCAAAAAAAACAATTCATAATAGCCGCCATCTTTGAAGGATAAGAATTGGAATGCATATATATATATATATATATATATTAGAAGATGTATATATATATATATATATATATATATATATTAGAAGATGTAGCCTATGTGTCCGTACATTCTATGGAATAGGGGGTGGTCGATGATGGTTAAAAAAAATTTAACAAAGCATTAAGATACT
>JAWQFJ010027192.1:85000-120443 GCA_034096865.1 Theodoxus fluviatilis
ACAACGTCATCATCCTCGTCGAAGGAGAGGTACACGTCGTACATGATGCGATCAAATGCCTGCTCTTCTTCTCCGCCCCTCTCCATCGGCTGTGGAACTCGCTCCATGTAGGGAAACACTCGGAAGAGCCACTTGGCCAGTTTCTTCCTCAGCCACACGCGGTAGACCACGGCCAAGGTCACCACGACGAAGACAAGCACAGACAGCGATACGGCCACGGGCACCACAAAAGGGAAGCCGCAGTCTAGGGTCTCCTTCATGGCTGTGATCAGGATTCGACGACCGTCGTGGATGCAAGACAGTTCAGAGTTCTTCCTAGCCCAAAGCGCCATCCATTGCAAGCTGCAGCTGCACTGAAGAGGGTTTCCTGTCAGGTTGACGGCATGGAAAGGAATGGCCAGGAGGTCGTCGTCTAAAGTGCGCAGCTCGTTGAGACTCAGGTCCAAAGAAGACACAGTCTGAAGCATGTTCAGAGCTCTCTCAGTCACGCTCACCAGACCATTTCCGCGAAGATTGAGTTTTGTCACCCTGGGCAGGTAGTCTCTGGCTTCAAGCACGGTGACGTTGTTCCATTCCATGTTTACATTCAGGTGCAAGCCCTCATCGGGAAGCTCATCTGGAAGAGATTGCAACCCAGCAAGCGAGCACTCCACGGAGATTCGACGCAAGTGTGGAATTCTCTTGCAGTGGCATTTGGGCGGACAGGACGCAGACACGTTGCAGGCGAACTGATCCAGAGGAACATCTAGCGCACTGACGCCTTGGAGAGGCAAAGGATACTTGCACTCCGGCATCACGTGCCTTGGGATAATGGTATCCAGGAGCTCATCCCTAAGGACAAGCATGTGACAGTCGCATATCCAGTTGTTCTTGGCTATACTTAGATTAGCAAAAGCTAAATCGTAAGGTAGTTTTAGCTCAGGAGTAAACACACGCAGGCCGCTTGGTCCGGCAATGGAATCTACTGAGGTAAAGTTGTTGTACTGAAGATCAATGATTCGTTTACGACAAACTCCACTTTGACAATAGTCATCGCTTACGAAATATTTATTTGCAGAATTGTTGAAAGCTCTGATCATGTTGTGGGTCACGTCAAAAAGTTCGAGAGAATTTCCCTGCGTAAAGTAAGGCCATCCGTCCATGTACAAAAGATGATTGTGGCTCAGATCGACAACCTGAAGACAATACTCTCTACCAAGTGTATCAAACACCTCGCTTTCTATCGACTCCAGCGCGTTGTGTGACAAGTTCAGAAGTCGCGGGTAGATCATGTCGCTGAAGACGCCGTTCCGAAGGAATGTCAGGTTGTTGAACTCCAGCCTCACTTCCTCAACAGCGATGGCATCCTTGTTGAAGAGGAAAGTCTGGATGGATCGGATCCCTAGATTGGTCAGGTCAAGAATGGAGACACTGCAGGAAAGGTTGAAGTAAGTGGTGTCGTTCATGTAACCATGCCAGTCAGAAGGAAAGTCGGGTCTGAATGCTGCAGCCACCTCGGGGGTCCCAGCACGGCAGGTAAGGCAAGGACGTCTGGGCATTGGAGGACACCGAGAGGATCGTGATGACATGGCGGATCTGGGGACACAGGTCAGGTTGCCGACGTGACGTGAGAGCGCCACAGGCACTGCCCAGCAACACAGAGTGAAATAGATTACCACTCCAGTAAATATTCTCATGTACCAAGGCGCCATAGTCTTCGATTAAGAATTATAAATACCGGCGGCGCGCATGGTATACTGCAGCTGTCGATTTTCAGCGCTTGCAGTGGTGCGATCGAAAGAACAGTTGACTGACAGTTCCAATGCTATGGCGTATGCTTACCTGTTTATAAAATTATCGGCTGATTATGTTGCACCGCATAGTCCAATTACAGCGATCATGAAGATTTATATCTTCAGAATAGAAGCTTTTAGGAAACGCAGATGAGTTTCTATGAGCCGAGAAGCGTCGACTGCTTCAAGATGGAGGTTGCCCTTGCCATATCGCTTTGGCAACTTCACGACAGAAAGGACACCGGTCTCTACTCCTTTTACTTGGACATCTGGATAGGGCACGGTCAAACCAAGAAGTTAAACGTGCAGTCAACACACTGCTTGTGCGACGTTTCTCAGATACCCACAGTTCAGTGTATGTCGTCTGAAAGCATATCCCAGCAGTACCGAAGTGGAGGAAAGATCGAGCGCTGTGTTCGCCCTTATCTACTGGGTGGCCTTATACGCTCCCCTAGAACTTCCTGGGCCATGCTTTAATCTGTAGCCTGATAAGAAAGTTTGCACAACACATTCCACTGTCAATGTCCAGATTTACTCTTGCAGCACTCACATTGCACTTTGGTTAGACACATAACGTCTCGACCAAATGACAATAGTATATCCTTAGTGCAGTGACTATGCGAATTTCTTCTTTCAAAATGCCTACATTGAGTGGCGTAGGGTTTTTCCCCCCGGAGGAAAACATGAAACAAGAATACAAGAATTGATTCAGTCAGCGGGGTAGCAGGCCGACATACGTTTGCTACCGTGGACTGCAGAAGGGTAGAGAGGGGGTGAGGAGGTGGTGTGTGTTGCTTATGCGTGCGCGTGTGCGTGCGTACTCGTGTGCGTGATTGTGTGTGGAGTGTGTGTGTGTGTGTGTGCGTTCGCGTTTGTGTGTGCGCGCGTGTTTGCGTGTGTGTGTGTGTGCGCGTGTTTGTGTGTGTGATTGGGTTTGTAAATGTATGTGTGTATATGTGACTGTGTGTGTGAGCGTGTGTGTATGTGTGTATGTGTGTGCGGGTCTGTGTATGTGTGTGTGTGCGCGCGGGTCTATGTATGTGTGTGTACGAGCGTGTCTGTGTGTGTGTGCGAGCGTGTCTGTGACTGTGTCTGTGTGTGTGTGTGTGTGTGTGTGTGTGTGTGTGTGTGTGTGTGTGTGTGTGTGTGTGTGTGTGTGTGTGTGTGTGTGTGTGTGTGTGTGTGTGTGTGTGTGTGTGAGAGAGAGAGAGAGAGAGAGAGAGAGAGAGAGAGAGAGAGAGAAAGCAGCTCGAGCCTCCCAGAGAGTGACTTAATGTCTCGTGTAAGTATTAAATTATCTCTCTCCACAAAGGATAGAACAAGGTGCAGAAGGCGATACAGAACATAGTTACTGCGACTCCTCCACAATCTTCGAAGTTCTCTTTTCCACATGGCTGATCTTTTTTCCCCGGGGTTGGGGGGGGGGGGGGGGGGGGGGGGGGGTTGTAGTTGTGGCTGAGTCAGTTCGCTCATTCTCACCGATATATATTCAAGGTATTTGGTTTGTTATTTAAATTTAGAATAGAGAGTAACTGCATTTGATCTAATAGAAAACAATGTCTGCATCATACTAGTCAGAACGGAGAAAAATATGTGAAATAACTAGTTATAAAATATCTGAAAACCTTGCTGAATCTCGTGCCATTGCGGCGAAGTTTGCTCGATCTGATTTAGACATGTGTTTACATTCAAGCAATGACGGACATATTATTGCCTCTACGCCGTCCAAAAGACTGAATGTCACATCTTCCTGTGTGGAGTGTCGCATAGCAATGTCTGAGACGATGGATACGGTGGGATAGAAAGGAAATCATTTCCAAGGAAAGGAATCTGCATCAAGTGTACGGCCTCAGGACCAAAACGATAAATTTATGCAAGGAGTGACAGATATTGATGAAGAGGAAGCTGATGCGATGCAAGTTTGGAAGTTTTTGGATGAAATTGAAGCTGTAGACTCGTCACATGACGAGCCTTCTGAACAAGATGAACAGTTTCAATATAATGATCATCAGCCAGGAAATATCTCAAACGTAGCACTTAAACCGCTGTTTTGGGCTACCTCTTTTTGTATAAAACAAGCTGTATTTTCTGCTTTGTTGGTTAAACTCCGCGATTTTCATCCTGACCTCCCCAAAGATGTACGTAGGCCTACTCATTTGAAAACTCCCCGAAATGTGACTGTAAGGCCAATTGAAAATGGATCACATTTCCACTTTGACGTTTTCAAATATTTCTCTAAATTGAAAACATTAAAATATTTTCTTTCTCATTTTAATCCTAAAGTTCCAGTTGTTTCACTGCAAATTAACATTGATGGTTTGCCAATTTAAAAAAGTGAATCAAAACATCTCTGGTCGATTCTTGCAAGAATATGTAATCCAATCTCCTCAGAGCCAATCATAGTTGGTCTGTACTGTGGCGAAAACAATCCAGGGAAACTTGACAATTGTATGGAGAATTTTATTCAGAAGGTAGAAAGTTTTCAAGGCCCGTTAAATTTTGATTTGAATGGAAGAACGTGTCCCTGTCAATTGCTCTGTTTCTTTTTGTATAATTTATGAAACAAACTAAAGATCAGCGTGCTATTTTTCATGTGAGAGATGCACCCAGAGAGGACTGTGCGCTAATGGCAAAGGTGCATTTCATTAGATCAAGGCCCCCCCATTGGACAGATGCAACTTTTAAAGCACAAAGGCAACCTGAGCATCACACGGGTAAATCTCCGTTCTGCCGCTTGTTCTTAGATATGGTGACCCAGTTTTCCCTGGATTATATGCACCATGTTTGTCTAGCATGCGACAAGAAGACTCTTTATGTTTAAATTACGGAGCCCGGTAAATATAGGGATCAGGCTTGGTCAGAAAGCAATTAAACATATTTCACAATCTCTTGATTCCTCCCAGGAATACACTCCTAGGGACTTTTCTAGAAAATGTCGAAACCTGAGTCAGATAGATAGAAAGCTACAGAATTTCGCCAATTTTTACTCTATAGTGGAATTGTTGCTTTGAACGGACAACTACCAGCAGAGCACTACAATAATTTTCGTTTGCTGTTCGTAGGAATTCATTGCCTGGCTAGTAACAATTTGTGGCAAAGCCATGCAGATTATGCCCATAAACGGTTGAGCTCCTTTGCAGAGCAGGCAAGAGAATTCCAAGCAACGATTAGTTCATATGGCAGAGGATGCAAAGAAGTTTGGGCCATTAGATTGCTACTCTGCTATTCCCTTTGAAAACTATTTTGGTCACTTACAGAAACTCTTTCGTAAACCTCAATTTCCTTTGCAACATATTATCAAAAGAGTTGCAGAGACAGACGGTGCGTTGGACAGGAAGAAAAAGACGTATTTACCTCATAGTTCAATTCAGTTCAGTCCCTTGATCGATTTGGCCGTCGGGGGGACATGAGGGATGATGAGACAGCAGTCCTCCTCCATTCGGGTCTGTTCTGGGCCGTTGCGAGCAGCTCTTCCATGGAGAGGGAGGTCCGTTCCTTCACATTGTCAGTCCAGCTCTTCTTCTGTCGGCCGCGACGACGCCCACCCTTTAATGTTCCCTGAAGTATGGTCTTGCACAGGGGTTCGTGTCTGGTGATGTGACCAAACCAGGCAAGCTTGCGTCGCTTGACGGTTGCCAGGAGGGGTTCCTGAGGGCCCATGAGTGCCGCTATCATGTTCCGCACATACTCGTTGGTCTTGCGCTCCAGGTAGGAGATGCGGAGCAATTTGCGCAGGCATTTCATCTCGAAGGCCTGGATCCTTCGCTCCATGTCAGCGTGTAGCGGCCAGGTCACAGCCGTAGAGGACGATGGAGACCACAAGGGACTTGTAGAGCCTGTGCTTGGTGGAGAAGCTGATGGAGCTGCTTGTCCACAACCTGCTTAGTCTGGCCATCGCTGAGGTTGCCATGGCGATTCTGATGCGGGCCTCAGCTGTACTAGTGCCGTTCTTAGACAGGGTTGCTCCCAAGTACTTGAAGCTGCTGACCTCTTCTAGCTTCTCACCGTTCATGGTGATGTCTGCACTGGTGTCGTTTGTGCTGTTCATCATCGTCCTTGACTTCTCCGTGCTGACCTTCATTCCGTATGCTCTCGCTCTCTTCGATAGTCTGTTGGTGAGATCTTGTAGCTCGCTGTTACTTCCACCCATGAGGTCTATGTCGTCAGCGAATCTCAGGTTGGAGATGGGTCTGCCGCCGATGGAGATGGAGGTGTGGTGGTCGCGGAGAGTCTCCCGCATGATCTGCTCGAGGAAGAGGTTGAACAGGTCCGGGGAGAGGAGACATCTCTGGCGGACGCCTACTGAAGTCCTGAAGAACTCTCCAATCTGTCCGTCGAGGAGAACCACGCTGCTGGGGTTCGAGTAGAGTTCTTGGATGACTTGCTCCAGCCCCTCGTCAATATTAAACCCTCTCAGGACTTGCCAGAGGCCGTCATGCCAAACACGATCGAACGCTTTCTTGAAATCGATGAAGTTGTGGAAGAGCTCCTGTTGGTGTTGGAGATGTTTCTCGATGATGACTGCAGTTGAAAATCTGTTACCTCATAATGTACCCCCAAAAGAACCATTAACATGAACCTGTTCTTGCAAGAATCTGTCAGTGCCTGAATTTCGACAAATTTATTTCAGTGGCCTCTTCTTCTCCATTTCAAGTGGAAACAATTGCATTAGAATTGGTGACATAATATTTCTGATTCGCAATATTCTACTGATGGAAGGAAATGATAGAAGCATTCTTGTAATTGAACACTTTGTAATCACAAGAGCTTTCTTCAAATACCCATGCAGTTCTTTACAATTCAATATCGTGAGGGCATCCAGACTGTCTGGGTATTTTGAAACAGCTTACCTGGAGGACGTTGAACATAAATGTGATACTGCCATATAAAGAGAGAGAATACGTCCTCTTTCCTCTTGAGTTCAACCAAAAGTAGAGTTGTTCATGACCTGCAGACAACATAACTACTGTGAAATGTGTAGGCTGTCAACGGCCTACAAATACTACCTGCTGGGATTTGAGGAAGAGAACGAGCGAACTGTGGCCATTATTCTCAAAATATGACTTGAGGAAAAAGAAAAACAAATCTGATGGCCAGATAAAGCGAATTCGTCCAAATCCTGAGTCATTAGCTGCAAGCCGCCTGATTCCACGACATGGAAAATCTGCTCCTAGACAAACATTCTGGATGGCCAAGGTAAGTCCCTCATTATGGTATTTGATACTTTCTATGTATTCATCTGTAAGAGGGTGAAAATAGGATATAGAGACTTGTCCAGGCCACTGGAGTTCAACACGCTGTCTCTCATCTGTTCCCATACTTGAGTGAGGTTGATTGTAACTGCAGAGATACGTGTGAAGGCGTGTTTCTCTCACACTCTGTTGCTGCCTTGGAGATATATGATATTCACGCTGACCCACTTCCTCATCTGACAATACTTCAGCCTTTGCGTGAGTGTTAACACATCGAATTGTACAATTTATTCATTTAATGTACCATGTACTGTTTGTAATATTGAATATAAACCTAGTGTTTATCCTTATCAATCATCCCATATATGGCAACCTGCACTCTGTGAGTTGTAAACGGTAATATTAAAAGAAAACGATGAATAAGTGCCAGATTTAATTGGCGCCATAAATACTTCACTTGCCATTCATTTGTATACGAATCACTTTTGTAATTCATTCATTGGCGCAGAGTGTTCTTTGACTAACGCACTTTCCAACAGTGTGAAGTTTGTAATATGGGACTGTTAATTTAAGCCTCAAATAGTTGTTAGAAGCTGTTATGTTAGCACAATTTGCTTTCACTGGGAACCACAGGTCCAAATTTTCAGTTAGAAATTTTGTCTGCTCTCGCTGAGGTCGGCGTAATGGCTATATAACGCCAGAGTAGTGCAAAGGCCAGAGAGGCCACAGAGAGGCGACCAAGAGGTCAGTCCAGCAGACGGTGGCCATGTACTGCACTGTTGCTAAGAATAAGACTCAGAAATGTGATACCACGCCTTTCTTGTCTGCTGACCCCTTTGGAGGGAGTGAAGGGAGAGAGACAAGCACACGGGCTCTATACTCTCTGCCTGCCCTAGGCATGTCACACCCCACCCGTGCTACCACAATGCTTCATCTGGCGGTGCATAGCAGGGTATCACCATGTCTCATCTGGCGCTGCTTCACATCCTTAATCAGTTCAGTCTATCAGTTCAGTTCAGTCTCTTAACCCTGAGATGGGTTGTTGAGGCACCACTGATGACTTTCGGACAATCTTCCTCCATCGATTTCTATCCTCTGTGGCTTGATGTGAGTCAGCAAAAGTCAAGCCTGTCCACTCTTTGATGTTGTCTTCCCACCTCTTTCTTTGTCTGCCTCTCCTTCTCTCACCTGGTACGGTACCTTGCAGGATGGTCTTGGCCAGCCCACTGCCTCTTGACACGTGACCGTACCACTTCAGCTTTCTGCTTTTCACGATTGACAGCAGGTCTTCGTACTGTCCGATTGCTCTCCTGATCCTGTTGCTGACTTCCTCATTCGTGACATGGTCTTTATATGAGATGTTCAGAATCTTGCGGTAGCATCTCATTTCCAGGGCTTGTATCCGTCTCTGTAGTTCAGATGTGAGTGTCCAGGACTCGCATGCATACAAGAATATGGAGATGGCCAGCGTGCGTATGAGCCTGATCTTCGACGCGAGAGTGATATTTCTGTCACGCCATATTGGCTTCAACTTTGCCAATGCTGCTGTTGTTTGTGCTATCCTGGACAGTATCTCTGGTTTGGACCCTTCATCAGTCACAATAGATCTCAGGTATTTGAAGTTGTTCACAGCTTCCAGTTTTTGGCCCTTCACTTTGATTTCCATTTTGAAGCCCCGAGGGTTGTTCGTCATCACCTTGGTCTTCTCGGCACTGATCTCCATGCCATATGCCTGTGAGGTCTTGTCCAGGTGCTCGACAAGACTAGTCAGCTCCTCTCCACTTCCTGCTAATCCATCAATGTCATCAGCAAAACGTAAGTTGGTGATCTTTCTGCCACAGATGCTGATTGATCCTTCGTGGTCTGCTAGGGCTTCAGTCATTATCCTTTCGAGGAAGAGGTTGAAGAGTGTGGGGGAGAGTAGACAGCCCTGACTGACTCCGACCGTTGTCCTGAACCATTCGCCTGTGGTACCATTGAACAGGACTGCGCTGGTCGCTCTGTCATTGAGATGTTCGACGACTTTGCTGATCTTGGAGCTGATGTTGTAGCTTCTCATTGTGGCCCACAGCGCAGCATGCCAGACTCTTTCAAATGCTTTCTTAAAGTCTATAAAGACATGGTACAGATCTTGTTGGTGTCGTAGATGTTTCTTGCACAGGACTCTCAGATTGAAGATCTGTTCGGTGGTGCTCCTACCATGTCTGAAACTTGCCTGCTCTTCAGCAATGATTTTCTCTGCCTGAGGTTTTAATCTGTTCAGCAGTACTTTCAGCATGATCTTGCTGGGGTGGCTGATGAGGCTGATTGTGCGGTAGTTCTGGCACACTTGCAGGTTTGCAGATCTTTGTGAGTGCATCGATCATTGCGTCGCCTCCTGCCTGGATGAGTTCCCCTGGAATGTTGTCAACCCCAGCTGACTTCAGGGGCGGACGAGGGGGGGGGGGGGTTTCCGGAAACAACCACCTCACCCCCCACCCCCCAACAGCAAAAAAAAAATTCTTTCAGTAACAAAATCTGCTGCCTGAAACTGGCAATGATCATCATCAGAATGCACCAGATTGCACCATTTTGCAGCCTCTCCCCCCACCCCCCACCCCCCCACCCCCGCTTTGCGGTGTCAGTTTAGCGCTTTAACCCAGTCAACATTTTTCTGTCCTCCCTAACCGGGCCAGAGCGGGCCCAGCACAGTTGGCCAGTCTCGACAATGGCTAAATGAAGGGCCAGACCCCCCCGCACCCTCCCAGCATCTCCCCAGCGCAGGGTTTCAACTCATTTCGCCCTGCACCCTCCCAGCATCTCGCCAGCACAGGGTATCACCTCCACTTTGAGGCAGACGATTGTGCTCTATAGCTGTGTAGTAGTACTATATATCTATAGAGCTCATCGCTGGCCAAATCCCGGGAGTGAGAGAGGAGCCGGTCGAGTGCCGGCACTGGCCGCTGCTGCTGTTGCCGCTGTGCTAATTTGGGACTTCTTCAGCATCCACTGCTCTAAACCAAAGACGCACATTATACAAAACATAATAAAAATTATATCTGATGAATAAATAGCGATACAGTTTTTATTTTAATCACTTGTCCGACACTTCCTATACAGTTCTGAAACAGTTAAAGTACATATATAATACGAAATTAATTGCAACTAAGTTTCGTAAAGTGTACTATGCAAACTTTGTACACTTCCCATATATCTGCCCGCCATTTAATTCGCATTGTTCACACCTAGAAGTACTGTCTTCTTCCATGGTTGTATTCGTTTTTATCTGTTTAATGTGATGATTATCAGTGAAGTTGTAGAAATATAGTCTGCATGATTGAAGGTATTCTTATTGCTGTTAGTGTAAAGAATACTTCAATTGGTATTCTTGATTGGATCATTTGAGGTGTTCTGAGAGAAAATTTGATTCAGTGCAATAATTAAGCACACACAGAAAGCTCATTTAGAGGCAGATCGAAGGCTGTAGCATAAAAATATAGGCTTCAAACCGTTAAGTTTTTGTCTAGGTTTGATTTACATTAATTTGGTCCAGCCAAATCTTCTTGTCTTGCTGTTCTGACAATGGATATTAATATTCCTGGGTATTCGTATTCAACAAAAAGAAGAAAAATCATTGCTGAAGGTAGAGCTCTGATTCTCGAAGTGGAAAAGGAGTTTGAACGTGCAAACTCCCAACAGGGATCATCTTCACTATCTCGAAGGATCATCTTCACTATCTCGAAGTTTTCTTGTTTCTTCAAATGCCCATAAATAATAAACTATAAAAGAGAAGTGTGGTGTTGTGACTTCCAGCTTACACAATGCAGATCTATGCACTTGTGGACCTGCCTGAAGATCACACATCAGGCAGTCAGAGTGGTTTGAGAGAAGACGTTTCACTTGACAGCCAGCCTGACTGTAGTGCTCATCAGGAGGGCGATGATGATCAGTACTTTGATCAGTTGTGTTAATAGGTTATGCAGTGCTTCTCTAGCTTTGATGTAAAGTCAAGCATTTGCTCTGTTTTGCTGTTTAAACTGTATATCTCCTTTTAAACATAAAGGAATCATTCTTTTTAATCATGTTCCATGTACTTCATAACTCCACTGCCTATCTTGGAAATATTTGGGATGTACACTAGCTCTTATTTATAAATCTCACCTCTGTTTCTCCATACCTTTCCAAATTTGGGAAATGGTTAAAATGTTTAATGATTACTTGGCATGATTATCTTTTTCAGTGTACTCTTTCTTTCAATGACTGGTGTAATTTAGTATGTTCTTTGTGTGTGCATTCAGATATGACACTTCATCTGAAGAGTCAGATGGCTCCACTGAGCAAAACAACCCTCTGCCTCAGTTCATTCACTGACCTGGTAAGAGTTACAGTTCATCGATCATTGTTTTGGTTTTCATAATTTGAAGTTCACTGACAAAGAAATTTCTGTATTATATTTTGACCGTCCAGAAAACATTTTTTATTTATGTTTTGGATTTTCTGAATTTGATTCTTGCATATGACGAAAAGATCTGCTGGTACTCTCAAGTCATTCCTTTATCGATCGCTACTTGGTCTAACAAAGTTCATGTGACTCATGCAGGGTGCTGAGCTAGGATGAAACGTGTAATTGTCACTGGTCTTGTAATGTAACCTTCACCTGAAATCTTTGGATGACTTTCTGACCATATGACTTTGATATTGATGAAGCATAGACACGCAAGGATGGTATTTTTACAGGAACCTCGACAAGTGAAGAAGATAGTCTGCCAACTCTTCCCTCACCACCTGGCAGTTCGAAGAACAGAACTGATCATGGTTTGTATATGTATACTTCTCCATGGTTTTTATTTGAACACAAACAAGGAAAACTCATATGTTTGAACAAAATTGATAAGCAGAAAAAAAGCACTAGACTTTAAGTTGTAGGATAAGCTATGTGAAGGAACTCTCCTGCTGGTGCTCACATTCCTTTATTGTTCGATACTTGTTCAAAGAGGCAAAGCCCATTTAATTCATGCAGGGTGCTGATCGAGCTAGGATGAAATATATTTAATTATCACTGGTGTTCTTATAATGTAACCTTCACCTATAGTCATTGGATGACTTTTTGATCCTAAGACTTTGATACTGATGAAGCCAAGGCAAGCAAGGATGGCACTTTTACAGGAACTTTGACATTTACAGATGGCACTTTGCCAACTTTTGCCACACCACCTGGCAGTTGGAGGAACAGAACTGATCGTGGTTTGTATATGCACATTGTTTTCATTTGAATGAAATAAGAAAAAACCCTACAATGCATGAATAAAATGATAAGCAGAAAAGAACATACTAGACTTTGTTGTAGGAGAAAAGGGGGTAAATATAGTTTCATGATTTGAAAGAAGAAATTTAATGTAGATCCTGCCTAGAATTGTTGAGCTTTTTATTGTTTATTTTGGTCTATTAACAAGAGGGGAGAAACCTGTTGGTAAACAGAACACAAGGAGCCATACAAATAAAATAAAAACTTCTATATTTTCATTACTAATTTTCTGCTTTTGTTGTTTCAGAATATTCATTAAATTCCTACAATCCTGATCAACCTATTAAATTTTGTTTCAAACCATTCATAGGTCATTTCAGCACCCTCCATGCCTCAGTGGACCTCTGTGGTACCAACATCTCACCAGGAAACACCTGAGCAGCCCTACTACAAAACTGCTGGTCAGAGAGTAGATCGGAGTGAAACATCAAGTAAGCATAATAGGATTTGGTGGCACCAATAGTCAAATTCTGAATGCCTACAGTATCTATTTTGTGCTTTACCTCTTCTCTTCTGTAGTCTTCTCTTTGAAATGGCACATGAAACCATGTATTAGGTATTCACAAGAAATCTCAGCAGCAACTGCTTATCACCAAACTGTATGACAAGTTTGATTGGTGTATCTTAACCATCCCAGTGCCATATACCGATCTGGTCGGTTCAAGAATCATTGCCAGGTTGCTTGAACCGACCTGGTCGGTTTAGACTTTTGGTGGTTGATGAAGATATTGTGGTGTTCTTAAAACGGCAGATTATATCATTTCTTGACATAATATTCATTTTGGAAGAAAATAAACACATATTTGGACCCACAAAAACGCTTGTTATCGTTTTCTCCCCCATTTCGCTCACGGAGGGCAACATGTCAACAAAGATGGCGATGTGAGTTCACTTCCGCGAATGTGTAGAGCATCATACTCACACAAGAACACTCACAATCAGGTTGAAAGGAATTATACATACACATGCACACGCGCATTCAAGCTGAAAGGAATTACACACACATATGCACACGTGCATTCAGGTTGAAAGGAATTATACACACACATGCACACAAGCATTCAAGCTGAAAGGAATTATACACACACATATGCACACGCGCATTGAAGTTGAAAGGAATTATACACACACATGCACATGCGCATTCAAGCTGAAAGGAATTATACATGCACACGCGCGTGCGCTGTCACCAAGCTACAGACTGTCGCCAAAGACCATACATGACTTTTTGCTTGCTGCGATACAGGTTTTTTCTCACAGCTCTCACCATCTTTTCGAGATCTTTTTCCTTTCCCGATTAACTGGTGGAAGGCAGACTGCACGGAAGGGCGTCGCAGGGTATAGGCTCAACTCGTCAGCATTTTCTTCTTTTGTTTTGGAGCCAGAGCCTGTGTCAGGAAGGGAAGATCTTTCCCGAGGGTATGGTCTTTTATTTGTAACTTTGGGCGGCGGGTTAGGCACATAAAAAATAGTTGGAATAGCATTTCAGACCAGTCTATCTTTTTCAGCTGGACGATGAATTGATTTGGTTCAAAGTGGTCACTGCACAGGACAAGACCAGCAGTAGACAGATGAGCAGCACTTTCCCCCATCAAATCTTGACGTCTTGAATTTGGCACCCATTTGCTACATCTTGTCTCGTCTCGGGGGAAGCGGAAAATATATTTTCCACGACAGTCGTATCTGGCATTTGAACACGATATTGCAGCGCAGTTTTCTCCTCCGTGCATTCGTCGCTTCATTTTCAGCTATGAGAGAATGAAAGCGTCGATTCTAATTCCAGCTAGAAACACCGCAGTGTTCAGAGTTATGCGAGAAAAAGCTTTCTAACCTATTGACGCCAGTCGCTTTTTCTAATGGGAGACCCAAAATGCCATCACAGCTATATAGGCCTGTATGCTGCTCGATCGCCTGCTGCTCAGCGCGCCGATCATAATTATGCGTCCGGTGTTTATTTCTTTATTAAGACCAGCTTGTTAGGGACGTGCTTTTCCATGGAGAAAATTGTGTTTAGATCTTTTAGGAAAGATATAGGAAAGATATAGTTTACTGACACCTTGACCCTTTTCCCAGCTTTAGTGTGGGAATTTTCATTTTAGTGTTTATACACTCGCTTCTCCACGCACTCGGCTAATTAGTGTTCATGTTTACAAACTACGGAACAAACGGTTTCTCACATACATATCGCTTTCAAAACCCTTGCACGCACTTGCATTCTGCTATTCATACACTAAACTTTATTCCTCACGCACGTGGCATAGATACAACACTCACTATACACAGGGGCGGATCAGTTCTTTTTTTTTTTTGGGGGGGGGGGGGGGTGTTCCAAACTTTTATTAGGAACCGGGGGGGGGGGGGGCCTATCAACGCGCAAAATGCTCAGCCGAAACAGCAATGCGGGGGGGGGGGGGGGGGAAGACGGCTATCGACGCGCAAAGTGCTCAGCCGACACAGCAAAGCGGCGGGGGTGGGGTGGGGGGTGGGGGGACTGCAAAATGGTCCAATCTGACGCATTCTGATGATTTTGTTACTGAAATTTTTTTTTTAAATTTATATATATATATTTTTTCTGACGGGGGGGGGGGGGGGGGGGCCGGAAACCCCGGAACCCCCCCCCCCTCGTCCGCCCCTGATACATGTGTATCTCCCACAAGCGCTCCGGGGGAGACACGTGAAAACGGGGAGATCACTCTGTCGGAAATCTCGCTAAAATCAGCCGAGTGCGCGGTCAACTAAAGCCCGGTTTTGGGGAAGGAATGGCGATATTTTGAGAACGTGTGCGACTTTGTGCATAGTGTTTGCCCTGAGTCAACATGGCGAGTGGAAGCTCCTCTGGAGCATTGGATAATCCTGATCCTTTGGAAATCATTCACGATCCTGACAGCGACGATGATTTTGACTCGGATGAAGAAGAGCTTTGCAAACATTCATTCCAAGCCCTACGTAGGGGAAAGCTGCTGTCCATTGAGTAGGTATGTCACAATGAAAATTTTTTTTGGGGGGTGGAGGATTCATGTACACCATTAAAAAGCACTAAAAAGTAGAAACATTGTAGAAAAAACATTTTTAAATCGGTTAATATTTTTTAAATTGACGTTTATTTGAAGGATTAACATATTTGTGAAGAAAAGTGTTCCCAAATTTCTGTTTCGTATTACAAATGGCCAGAACTCCGTTGTTTTTTTGCTCAATTATCTCACAACTTGGCAGGTGGGCTTCTTATATCATGCAGATGATCTAACCAAGTGTTGACAGACGGAAAAATACTGGGCCTGGAAACAAACAACAAAACAAACCACAACATACACGATGTAGCAGACAGCAAAGACCTAATCCGCCAATCAAAATACTGCGATTTGGTCACGTGACAAGAACCTCTGTGTACCTGCATGTTTTGTATTACAAATGGCCAGAACTCCGTTGTTTTTTGCTCAATTATCTCACAACTTGGCAGGTGGGCTTCTTATATCATGCAGATGATCTATATATAACCAAGTGTTGACAGACGGAAAAATACTGGGCCTGGAAACAAACAACAAAACAAACCACAACATACACGATGTAGCAGACAGCAAAGACCTAATCCGCCAATCAAAATACTGCGATTTGGTCACATGACAAGAACATCCGTGTACCTGTTGATCACCAAAACAGTTTTCTCACTTAAAAAAAAGGATTAGAGCCACTGTAAATGCCCAGAAACAATTACAAAGATGTCCGTTTAACCACATCCACGTGTTTAGTCGTTGAAAACAACAGTCAAAATGCTCATAAATTTAGTCTTGTCATCACCCGAAAACCGGTCAAATGAGAAATGGCCGTCACGCGATCATCCGCATAACGTAAATTTCTACTGATCTAAATAATTTAGACCGATGAAACTTGGCAAAAATTATCTTGAAATGGTAATCTATCGACATTTAGTACTTTGGACGTCCTTTGTAACTTGTAAGAAATGTTATCATACCTTTTGAAGAGCTGATTTTGCCGCTATTCTTTTTCTTTTCCCTTCCGGAAGAGAGCGCTACAAATACAAAATGTCGCTTCATCTTATTGTATACTTTGTTATCACCAAATTTGGTTGACAACCAAGCTATAGATAACTCACTAGAAGCCTTATTAGTTGACACGGTTTGGCAAGCCCGCACAAAACAGGAAAACACTTTACCCGCTTCTGCGCAGACGTCAAAATGGCCTCACTGACATACCTACATTGAGGCGCACCAACCACAAAACGAGAAAGAGAGATTCTCAACCGAAGGCATGTAGTCCCCACGCGGATATCCAATGACCAGGAGAGTTTTCTAAACATTTATTTAGAAGAAAATTTAATAAGATTGGATTGAAAATTAATTTAATCGATTATCTTGTTTTCTCTGAGTTTACAGTTAGAAGTCTAAAACACGGTGAGGTTCTGATTGCCGCGTATATTACAAAACAAATACAAAAAACATTAAAAGGTAAAACAGCGCAAATTTTCGGCTAAAAAGCCTTCATCAGGCGCACAAATAAAACTTACAGGAGGGCGGGCAAAAGTGGAATGGAGGCGAGTCTATCAGAGGGCTTAGTATAGATAAAAACAACTCACAGAATAAAACGAGGGCTGGCATGTGGCTTGCATCATAAAAAGTGTTCAACTAACAGTTAAGATTAAAGGGACTTCAACCCCAGTGTCTACAGGGATAATATAACCGTAGTGTTTTTAATGTACATACTGTTAATAAATAGGTAACTTAAAAGGTGATCAATATATACACATAACTATAAACATTGATTTCCAAATACAGCGGATTTACTTTACAGTATATGTACATATGTACAAGCAAGCTTGCCTGTTCATGCACAAGCGCGATGATTTACACATACACACAAAACCGATGCAGGCATGGACATATGCGCTCGGGCGCGCTCACACACACACACACACACACACACACACACACACACACACACACACACACACACACACAAGCATGCCCGCATGCAAGGTCTATCACAGAAATCCATATGAACTAAAAGATTAAAACTGTACTTACATAACTGCTATTTAAAATTATAGAAAAAGGATTATTTTTCATTCATGCCCTCAGGGTTACGCGTACCTAATTTATTTATGAGATACGCCTCCATCTCTTTCCTATCACCGGTATTATCTCCATGCAGAAGCCAGATACCCCTCACACGCAGGTCTTGTGTGGAATGGTTTTGAGATTTAATGAACAGGATATCTAAACTAGGTAATTTATTTGGTTCTGCAGCCCAGAGAGTGCAGTAGATATCAGGACCACATCGTCTGCAAACATCAACAGGAAGATTTCATTCATACCTGGCACTAGCTGAACCCCATGCTTTCCTTTACTGCTCACACAGTCTGCAACTGAGTCGATATACGGGAAAAACATTCCTGGAGACTCAATTGCCTCCTGCTTTTCGCCGACGAAGCAAGGGAAGAAATCCGATAGAAAATGCTGCCATCAAATTCAAGCTTGCATGTCCCCATAGATAGACTTCAGCATCAAAGTAAGTTTAGTCGACAGTCAAGCTTCCTTAAAGATTTTCCAGAGGTGAGTATGATTAACAGAGTCGAAGGCATTTCTGTAATCTACGAAGCAAACATACGTCTTTCACCATATACGGCTTTCAAAATCAATCCATACAGGGTAAACATGTGATCGACTGCGGAATGGTTAGTACTGAAATCAGCTTGCTCAGTACATATTTTGCCTTCCAAATACGGAAATGTTCTGCTAGTATAGAGGTAAACGACTTCCATGTAGCATTTAACCGTAAAATCGAGAGAGAGAGAGAGAGAGAGAGAGAGAGAGAGAGAGAGAGAGAGAGAGAGAGAGAGAGAGAGAGAGAGAGAGAGAGAGAGAGAGAGAACTGAACTGAACACAACACATTTATGGAATTAAGGCCGCCGGCCCGTTACACATGATTTTTAATTCAAAGCGCGAAAAAACCCCGATAGAAACCTAAGTGTTAATCAAAACTGGCATTCAGCATTGGCGCGAACTACCTGTGTATTCACTGGGTTGTAAATGTCAGTGAAAGTCACTTACTCCCTGCAATGCGTGAGAGCAGCTATCGCGGGGGCAGCCTGTTTGTTTCTATGGCAACCATGTCACGCTGGGGAACAGCTGATGTGGGATGGATGGATGGATGGTGAAGTTTTATGGCTTATCAGCTTTTTGTGGGTTATGCAAGGCCATTAAGCACGAAAATCGCTCAAATAGTTCAGAGTAAACGCAAATCAAATCACGACGTCCCTATTTATTCGCCTCTTACGAATCGCGTAGGGAGACGCGGTGGGTCTATACTGACCCCCAACCCACAGGGGGTCTATTCTGACCCCCAACCCACAGGGGGTCTTATCTGACTGGGGGAAGCTGATGTGGGATGGCTTGGATGACCGATTCTCGGGTTTCTCTTGATGGCGGCTTTAGGATGGTCTTGTGTTGTTCACCATCCTCAACGCGAATGGAGACGTGGAGTGAGATTATGACCACAACACGATCACAGCCACTAAATGACCACAACACAATTACAACCACTAAATGACCACAACGCAATTACAACCACTAAATGACCACAAAACAATCACAGCCACTAAATGACCACAACATAATTACAACCACTAAAAGACCACAACACAATTACAACCACTAAATAACCACAACGCAATTACAACCACTAAATGACCACAACTCAATAACAACCACTATATTACCACAACGCAATTACAACCACTAAATTATCACAACGCAATAACAACCACTAAATTATCACAGCGCAATTACAACCACTTTATTACCACAACGCAATAACAACCCGTATATTACCACAACGCAATGTTGTTGTTGTTGTTGCGTACCTGGGCTAAACACTCCAAGGATCACCCAAGTGGGTGAGATGATTGCGTGTGTGACTGTTTTTGAACACCCCGCCATATAGGCAGCCACACTCCGTCTTCAGGGGATTTGATCTCTGTCTCCAGAGAATGCCAGTTGTGTTATGTTAGGAGCTTACCACGGCTGAAGATAATCCCCACATAACAGTACAACATAACAACAGTTTGCTGTTGCCTTGGTTTTTGGCTGGAGTCAACAAATAACAACAGCCTTTGCCCAAGGCAAACCACAACGCAATAACAACCACTATATTACCACAATGCAATAACAACCACTATATTACCACAACGCAATAACAACCACTATATTACCACAATGCAATAACAACCACTATATTACCACAACGCAATTACAACCACTATATTACCACAACGCAATTACAACCACTATATTACCACAACGCAATTACAATCAATATAATTTTAATGGTCATAGATCTACGTCAGTATCAGAGCACGATATGATTTCTCCCACTTCTAAGTAAAAAAAATTCGTTGTCCTTGACTGAATTCAGCAGTGCCCGTGTGCAAAATCCTGCGATATGCCGTGTGAACCATCTTAATAAAGCATGCTTTCGATTTGAAAAAGTACGGTATCTGCTAGACTTCGTTTAACTTAATATACATGCACTTTCACCTGTGGACTACTCATTTTTAGTCTTTTTTTAAATACCTATACGGGAATAAGTTTTATCGTGACATTTTGCAGACGTTATCTTAATAAATCTACACTGCCACCCAATGGGTCTCTCTGGCATGGGCTGGCCTCTCTCAAACGATCAGAGGACGTGTTAAGCTCTCGAGAAGTTGACGTGATTTAGTGACTGAAAACGCATGGTCAGTCAGACGTAGCTCCCAGTGAGGTATTCAGTTCAGGTGGAGAGGGTCGCACCTAGCACTTGAAGGGAGCAAGACTTGCATTTCACCGTGTCCCACGTGTCAATGAACAAAAAGAGGAGTGTGACCACATAAGTCTGGTGGTACTTTGTAGTCAAGGCAAGCTTTCGGAACCAAGCTCCTTCTTCGGGCCTAGTCAGACCTAGACTACGAAGTACCGCCAGACTTCATTGGTCACCCTTCTCTTGTTGTTCCAGAATTATAGTCTGATACCGGCTCTTCACCTCTTTGTTTGACCACGTGTCAACGGTCTCGTGTCTGGCTGTGTCGGATTCCCTGCGCAATGTGGGCGCCATAGTGACAACAGCGTTTTCTTAACGAGGGACAACTCGCGCATGGACGGACGGACGGACGAACGGACGGACGGACGGACGGACGGAGTTTTACGACCTATCAGCCTCTGTAGGCTATGTAAGGCCATTAAGCACGAGAATCACTAGAATACATGCGCAAGTCAAGTCATGATGTCCCTATTTGTTCACCTCTTACGAATCGCGTAGGGAGACGCGGTGGCTCTATTCTGACCCGCAATCTACAGGGGGAACGTGTGCATGGATGGCTCTGTATCCCCAAACCCCCGGGTCGATTCTTGCAGCATCATTTCGTTCGTATTTTTGCACATGCAAGTAGGCCTACTTGGGCACTGAGCGGTGTGTCAACATGAAGCAACATTTGCGACGCAGTTCTCGCACACGCGTGACGAGAACGCATCAAAGGCTGTTTTGTGTGCAAAGAACCGAAGCGTAAGATTTCATTAACTACGCTGAAATGAGAAGCAATTACCTGTTGAATTAAATCAACAAAATCAATGAGAAGTGGTCTACGCCTTGGGAATAGTGCATAGTCAGTACCATATGTGACCCTCCATCACAAAATGAGTCACTCGTTGCATTTTCAACATTTTGATATGTGTATGTTTTCAAAACGAGCACACAACAAGCTTCTCAATGGTGCAATAATCATGAACATATGACTACCCTACACGATTTCACATGACTTTGAAGATCGACACCCTAAAAATACACTTTTTGAGAAAAACGCGTTTTAAGTTTACATTTTATTCCCCCTTTTTCCCTAGCAACCCTTATTCTAGACTCATGCAATTTGCCACAGAGATGAAGCAGTGGTTTTTGGCTTTGGTTGGCAGCCTAGGGTATTCCCCCGTCGATCTGTTGCAGTGGGGGTCAGCTCTCTATAGGACATTCTCATTAACGTACCCTGCAGGAGTTATCCTCGGCGCTCTCTGTCGAAAAACAACGCGTTAGGTAGAACCTGGCAGTTCCGGTTGCATTGTCGAAGAGTCTGCACTGAATACTAGATCACTCAAAGTACATGTATGTGGGGGTGGAAAACAGTACCATGTCATGTAAAGCTCGAATGAGTAGCAGCAGATAACTGTTTAGTTCTGGCTTGAATTGACAATTTCGTTTCCCTGGTCTGGCGAGGACAGAAAATTCACTATCATCGAGTCGATGAGTGATCAACTTGAGCGCACTCGGCGTAATGTCTCACTTGTAAGATCGGGTCGATGATGACAAGAAAATGGCATTAAACACACAAAAAGTTTCAATACTACTAAAATCACCGATTATATTAATAACTGACCATTTTTACAATTACAGCTAGTACTCAAACAAACCACACCGTACATACCTAGGAGACGAACACGATCGAACCGTAGCCACTACGCCAGCAGACGATCGAGCTAGTGTGATATAATGTTTCATGTAATGCTCGAATGAGTAGCAGCAGATAACTGTTTAGTTCTGACTTGAATTGACTATTTCGTTACATGCAACAGCACTCACACGGAGCAAGACAGACACATGAAAACAAGAGGCAGGCATATGCAAAGACATAGGTATTCCGTCGCTGAGGTACATGAAAACAGGCGAGCAGGCACGCAAGTAAACAGATTGGCAAACGCATAGATAAACACAAGCATCGACATACAGAGGCAAGTACATGTAGAGAGACAAGCAGACTGCTGACTGACAGAAACACACACATATACATGTACATTCGAGCGCATGCACATTACATGAAACATTATATCACACTAGCTCGATCGTCTGCTGGCGTAGTGACTACGGTGCGATCGCGTTTGTCTGCTAGCCAGCTAGGTACGTACGGTGAGGTTTGTTTACTTATCTTCTGTGGGTTTTGTGCAGAAAGTATACGTTAAAACAGTCTAATATGACTATTTTCGATTAGTTTTTAATCTAATTAATCTGTTTGCATGCTTTAATGTCATCCTTTTGCCACGATCTAGAGATCATCACATCAGCTTCTATTGTTACCAGTCTACCGGAACTGCCAGAAGTAAAGGGACGAAACTCGGGCTTAATTTCCGTTTTAGAAATGAGAATGTCCTATTGCGGAGGGCCGCTATTGCGGGGGTCGCTATTGCGGGATTTTTTTGGGTCAAAAGTTCTTAAGGCTATTTTGATTCTTTTGTCCTAAAACGCCAGAAAAAAATTGTTACTTTTTTAACTTGGAAATTATTTCGGTTATTACCGATAGCGCTCAGCCTAAGCCGCACCCGCCACCCCACAAGCACACAGGCGCGCGCGCGCACACACACACAAACACAAACATACAAGCACAAAGACACAGACACACACACAAACACACACACAAACACACACACACATACACACACACACACACACAAATACACACACACAAACACACACACAAACACACACACACAAACACACACACAAACACACACACACACTCACGCACACATACATACATAAGCAAGCGCGAGCGCACGCACGCACACACACACACACACACACACACACACACACACACACACACACACACACACACACACACACTGCATGTGGTATGATCAATTTCGTCGAGAACGTCAGCTGCGTGGAAGATGAGCCCGCAATCCAAAATCCGATATGCAGAGCCTATAGCAACGATTCGGGCAGGCAACGGGTGTGTTTTTGATCAACGGAGCATGCAGCGGGTCGTTGCGGCATACTGTGCTGTCATTTGCCAGGTAAAGTTGAGAGAGAGAGAGAGAGAGAGAGAGAGAGAGAGAGAGGGACGGACGGACGGACGGACAGAGACAGAGACAGACAGAGATAGAGACACAGAGACAGACATAGAGAGAGATAGAGAGAGAAACCTTTTGATTGAAATATTTTCTTCTTTTTTAATGAGACGGTTGTACGCTTGTAAACTTGAGACAGATCATTTAGATCTTGTACCACGCTTTTGCTCTTGTACACACACACACACACACGCACGCGCACACACACACACACACACACACACACACACACACACACACACACACACACACACACAATGAGAGAGAGAGAGAGAGACAGAGAGAGAGAGAGATAGAGATAGAGAGACAGAGATAGAGACAGACACAGAGAAACACAGAGACAGACAGACAGAAAGACAAAGACAGAGACATAATATTTTACTTGTGCTGCGGTGTTTTATTTTTGTTTTCCCCTTGGGAGTGAAATAGCGGAAGAATTAGGTGTACATTTTATGAAATTGAGGTTATCGAGGATGTGTTGGTTGAATCGGATAACCGAGTAACATTCTTTTTACTTTTATTTTTCTTTTCTACCCCTGTTACGGGCATGTTTTTGTGATTTGTCATAAAGACATGTACTTAACCCTGGAACCGTGTTGTTTCGTTTATGGATCCCCGTAACAGTGGCATGGCAGGCTGTGGAATCCAGGGGAAACACGGGTGAGCCCACATGCTTTAGGAGGAAGTCCAGAGACTTCCTGACAACCATGCCGACGACCTATCAAGACTCCGTTTTTACAGGTGTTCGTAAGCCCAATAGCAATAGACTTTTTATCGATCTTAATCCCAGGGTTAGCATTCACTTGAAACTAGTATGTTGGAACATTGAAGGGCTAACCACCAGGGTGTGTGAATCGGGGTTTATAGAATATTTGGCTAAGTTTGATGTTTGCTGTCTTCTAGAGACATTCACGTCTGACGATTTTGATTTCAGTATAAATTTAGTGATTATTTGGTCTGCCACTCCCAAGGTTTGAACCTTTCACATAGGGGACGTAGATCTGGGGATGTTCTCATTCTGATAAGGAAAGCTTTACCCTATGAATTTACCCGTATTAACTGTACTAAGGATAATAATTATGCTAATCCTCAGCGTGAAATTGCCGTGCTTGAATGCAGATCTCATTGTTGTATGTGTGTACGTCCCTCCATTAGACTCTCCATACTATAAGAACAGAGATGTGAAGTGCAACATTACTCTATTGGAGGACGAATTGTTCAGGCTGCAGTCAACTTATCCAGATGCGTCAATTTTAATATGTGGGGACTTAAATGCAAGAACTGGGACCTGGAATCTGCATTGTGATCTTGAGGAGGAAGAAATGTTTGAATCCATGACCTCGAATGCGTGTACATGTCATGAGGTCATCACCTAACGCAAATCTCAGGATTCTTGCAGAAATCATTTTGGAGAAGTTCTGATTAATGTTTGCAAGATCTACCATTTGTGCATCATTAATGGAAGTACTACTGACGACAGGACGGGACGCTTCACGTACCTTTCCTTAAATGGTGACAGCGTCATTGATTACTGTCTGCTTGGCACAAACAGTTGTAGCTCTCCTCCTCCGATCAGTTTTAGGGTGGGCAACAAAATAAACTCAATCCACATGCCCCTTGAAATAGGGATTGGTGTAGATACACACCTTCCTGCCAGAGAGCGGTCTCCTAAGAAATATGTATCAAAGTTCATATGGGACTCCGAAAACGTTCAAGAGGTCAAAACCAACATTGAGTCAACTGCCTTCAAGGACACTATAATCGAAGCATCGAGAATTTGCTCTAGACTTGTTTGTTCAAACCTTCATAATATAAACATAAAAACAGTATCGGTCAGCCTTCTAATAATATAAACATAAAATACGCAGGTCAGCCCTTGACAGTTACAACCTATCGACCCGAATAAAAGGGGATACACCAACCTTCCACCTCTGCCCGCGCTCTGCCTCTCTCTCTCTCTCTCTCTCTCTCTCTCTCTCTCTCTCTCTCTCTCTCTCTCTCTCTCTCTGTTCGTCGTCTTCTCTCTCGTCTGCTTCACTTCGTCTGCTTCTTTCTTCTCTTCGTCTTCTTCTTCGTCTCTCAACCGACGGACCACGCTCGGTCTTCTCTCTTCTCCATACTCGGACTGACGGCAGACTGACGACAGACTGACGGCAGACCAACGGCTGACCGACCTCTCCCCTTTCTTCTCAGTGGCAGACTTAGCTCTTCTCGTCCCATTCGCCGCATTGTGCGCCAAAGCGCATTCAGTTGCCTGCCATGCGCCGCACACTGCGCCAAAGCTACTTCGCTTCGTTTCTTTGTATAATCCACACTTTCTAGTGTTCCCTATCAGACCCAATGTGGTTTTAGAGCAGTAGAGAGCTCTCCCACAACGTTAGATGAACGTCTATCGCAGAGCGTGAGGTTTAATGCGACTTTTGTGGACCGATTGTGATTGTTTTGATCGAAATGTCTGAGAACATCCTGGAAGTTCTGCATCGCTCTGCGCCAAAGCTTTTTTGCTTCGTTTCTTTGTATAATCCACACTTTATAGTGTTCCCTATCGGACCCAATGTGGTTTTACAGCAGTAGAGAGGTCTCCCACAACGTTAGATGAACGTGTAACGTGGACTGATTGTGATCGATTTGATCGAGATGTCTGAAGAACAATCCGGAAGTTCTGCGTCGCAGTGGCGTAGTTGTTATACGGCCAAATTGCTCGCTTGATTATTGATTCATGCATGAAAGAGGACAGCGATAGTGGAGATGAATAAATCTACAATCGATGCTGGTGAAGAATTCATAAACCCCTCAGTTAGTCAGTACGTGTATTTGTGCAGCGAGATTCCAGTTCAGAGTCTGATGTGGAAGTGACTGTCATTGTGATGGACGGTACGCATCTTCTGTATGTCAGTGCTAGAAAACTGTTGAAGATATTTATTTTAAATTTTGACTGGACATTTCCCAATGGATGATTATTGTGTGGTGAAATTCTGGAAAGGATCAGTGGGATCATTACCAAGATATTGCTCGGTAAGCTCAAATTCAGCATGCTCCTATTTCTTGGTTTTTGAAACAAGTGTGTAATTTCAAGCATGCTTTCTCAGTCTTGCTAAAGGCAACAAACTGTTTTTTGTTTTAGTCTTGTAGGGCATTCATTTTCCTTCAAAATGATATGCCACATGATGCATGTAGTATCTTCTTCTAGAGGCACAATACACTCTCAAAAGAGCACTACCGGGTGTGTGTTTCTCTGTAGAAAATAATTGTGTTGTGTTCTGTATAAACCTGGTAAGGGAAGAGTTTTAAGCAGACTCAGGCAGATTAATCTCTTCTTCTCTTCGTCTTCTCACTTCACTGTAGGCAGGCTGCCCTCTCCTCTCTCCCTCCAGCAGGCAGACACACGGCTGGCTCAGGCCGACTGACGGCTGACTGATTTCTCTCGCTAACATAGCTATCATCTCATAATTAGCTCACGAACTCACTACTAATCAGACCCCAGAGCAAACATCGCTCATCACCCTCGGGTCAGAACTCAATTTCTACTCACTCCAAACTCTCACTGCAAAAACGCACACAGTCGCCGGACTACCAACCAGCAAAAACCAAGTCTATCTCAAGTAAGACACCTGGGAAACAACGTTCCCCATTACAGCCACACCCCCGTCTGTGGTCGAACACAGTCGTTGGCCGCCGGACCGGGATCCGTATTATTGTTTCTGGAATCAGCGGAAAACGCCCCCTCAGCGGGTCCCATTGCTGCCGCACGGTTTCCCCTCTCTTCGCTGAGGCAGCGCCTCCGCTGAGCGGTGCCCCTCCTTTCTTCATTAGAGCCTGCGTGGTTTCTGTTTAGCCACTCAAGCATTGTGCTCTGAGTCCTGTTGCCACTGATTCTGGATCTTTTTATCATGCTGGGAGGCATTATGACAGGAAAATGGCATTAAAGCACAAAACAAAGTTTCATGACAACTAAATTCACCAATGATATTAATAACTGACCATTTTTACACCTACAGCTAGTGCTCAAACCTTACAAAGCAAACAAAACATACTGCGGGGAGTGTCCCGGTCACGCATCAAAACTCAGTGCACGAGTGATCGTTTCGCTTTTCTCTTATTTGTTTATCTGCTCCGACATGGTAAGCTGGCTGTGCCAAGAAACCAACATCTAAAATAATTAGAGTTAGTTGATACATTTTTCTTTCTAAGGTTATGTCCGTGAGGAAGAAAACGCTTACGTTGACTTTCGCAAGCCCGATGCCTGTCGATTTTACCTCAACAAAATTGAGGTGATCGGCGGGCTCGATCCATACCAGCTGACGCTCCCTGTGGGTTGGGGGGGGGGGGGGTAAGAATTTGACCCACCGCGTCTCCCTTCGCGATTCGTAAGAGGCGAATAACTAGGTACATCGTGACCTGATTTGCGCTAAATCGGAACTATTCTAGTGGTTTTTGTGCCCGATGGCTTTACGTAGCCTACACAGGTTGATAAGCCTTAAAACTCCATCCATCCATCCACCCATCCATCCATCCATCCATCCACCCATCCATCCATCCTACCATACCAGCTGACGAATGACCAACTTGATCCGGAATTGAGAAACACTCCGCCAACGAGTGTCATGAACATATTTAATTGTTGTTCTCGGAACAGCAACGTACACGTTGGAAGATTTAAAGAATTATATGTCTTTGGAAGTCTATCGATTCTTCGTAGCAGGATTCGTGGGAGATGTCTGCTGATTCTCGGCGGGTGTTTGTCTCGAAAGGTCAGATTTATTCTGTAAATCTTATTTTTCCATCCTCTTCGTCTAGCTTGGGTCACCCTTTGCACAATCGGACCTTGATTGGTTTTCTCTGATGGTATAACGTAGATGAGCGTTTGACTCCTCTTAATGTGTCTTTTTGTTGGTTGTTAAAACAATTTTTCACGCAGCAAGAAGTAGGCATGCATGGTTGCACGTTTCCCGTAGCACAGCTTAGCAGACAGCGCTCGCCTCCTACCAACATGGCTGAAAGCACGTGGCTTCTACAAATAACTCCGGAAGGGACGACAACGCGTCTCCGGCCTACATACAGAAGCTGACTGTGTGTGCAGATGCCACGCCAGATGTGATTTCCAATTGTGGAGAGCTCCGTGCTCTGACGATGTAAACAAAGCCACGATAGTGGCTCATGGCACTGAACCTAGGGAGCCACGATGGTGGCTTATGGCACTCAACAGGGTAGGCAAGCGTCAGTGTGCATCTCTTCGTCCAGACGCGAGCTCGTGAATAATAAAAGGTGCGCCTTCGTTCAAGTGCAACGAAAAACATACGGTGCAGTGGACTACGTTGTCCGTCATGAAAGGAAGAATAAGAAGGATGGAATTTTGCAGTGCGGCGCCGGATTTTCTATCCAGGCAAACAGTCAAGTCCTGACGACTTTCTAAATAAGGACACAGCAGAATGTTTTGGCTCAAGCTCTGAATGAAAGACAAGGAACTGGTGTTGAGTAGGTCATAGGTTCTGACGCGAATCTGAATTTGCGCAATCGCTCGTCTAAAAGCATATTGACATAAATACTTTTAGGGTTGGAAATTAGCTACAATTAATTCATGCTGTCAGCTTGGTGATTTTTGGAGTTTGAATTCATAACAGGAAGCTGTTTGCTACGAGCAATAGATGTCAAGCATGTCAAAGAGTCAGACTGCATCCAGTTGACCTGGATGCTTTTCACCTCCGCAAAGGAGGTAATGTTTTTCAGTGGGTAGGTTGGTTGGTTGCTTGGTGCGTTATTTGGCAAAATAACTCAAAAGGTTGAAAACGGATTGTTATGAAATTTGGCGGAAGGTAAGAGTTTTATACACAAAAAACATACAAATGCATTTGCGATGTGATGTGTTATCTAGTTCTGAAATTGCAAGTATAAACAGATACATGTTATAGCTCATCACCCATATAATGACGTCATACTTATTCATTCCGCCGACGTATGCGTTTTACACTAGAGACTGCTAGGAGGTGCTAGAATGACCAAAACTTCGCAGCGTCAGGCCTGGCTAGCAGAACATGCTGCCTGAATTACGCAGGCCATGGAAGAAGAAAAAATTGACTTTCTTAGCGGAGGTTTGCGCTCTCGGAGTGCTCTCTAGATTGTCACGTGATATCGAAAAGAGCTGCGCGACTTGTGGCTTCCGTTGTGGTTCAGGGTTTCTTTTTTCTGTAGTATAAGCAGTGTAGGTGATACGACTACCTACATACATGTATATGTTTACATGGAACCTTGCTGCCTTTCTCTCATTCTCTTGTAAGCATATGTCTCTTCTCTTCTAGAGAGCACGTGTGTTTGTGTGTGTGCGAGCGTGAGTGCGAGCGTGTGTATGTGCGTGTGCGCGCGCGTGCATGTGTGTGTGTGTGTTTGTGATTGCGAGTGTGTGAATGCGAAAATGTTTCAGTGTGTGAGCGTGCGTGCATGTGTGTGTCTGTGCGTGTGTGTGTGTGTGTGTGAGAGAGAGAGAGAGAGAGAGAGAGAGAGAGAGAGAGAGAGAGAGAGAGAGAGAGAGAGAGAGAGTATGAATATGTGTGTGTGTGCGTGCGTGCGTGCGAGCGTGTGTGTGCGTGCGTGCGTGCGGGGGGGGTCCTTGCGTGCGTGCGTGCGTGCTTGCTGCGTGCGTGCGTACGTACGTGCGTGCGTGCGTGTGTGTGTGTGTGTGTGTGTGTAAAAATGAGGAAGACAGCAGAAAACTCACTCGAAAAGTGGAGTAATTTCAGACACTTCTTCACTTTACACGTGAAGCAGTGCGTAACGACGTAGCCACTGGTGTCGTGTACCCGCAGTGACACATGAAAATCTACCGAAAGACAAAGTCTGAAATCTCGAGATGAACAGCAATCTGTGCGCATTGAAGCACAAGGGCTGCCAAAAAGTAAACTCCGTATAGAACAAACTAAAAGAACGGAAGATGACTAGACGTAGGCCCGTATGCATGAGAGGTAGGGTCTTATTATGTAAGTGTCAACTGTTCCAGTAAAATCACTACTTAGGGATACACGAGTCGAAAGTGGTGTTTCCTTCACAAGTAACTATGTAGTAAAACAAATTTTACTGCAGCCACGACCCATGAGTACAGCGAGTTTAGCCGCCATTGTTGTCTTCCGTTCACCGCAGAAACGCTGTATTTTGGGATACTTGAAACCCATCCAAAGAAATTGCAAGCAATGAGCAGCATTAGTTTTTCAAAGCTGTATGTTGAATGCATACAGAAATGTGGGTCGACGCACCTATACGGCGAAGTATCTGTTGACATTGTGTACAGAGCTAGTTTCATCTGATGCCATGAAAACGATACATTTAAATTGCTTTTTTTGTTATGAAAACTGTTCAGATTAAACTGCTTTCATTTTGAAAACAAAGATATGTGTGTCGACCTACGTCTTGCTCATGAGGAATTTTCCTTTCTTCTCATACATGCGGGAAGAGAATATCTTCGAAGCAGCGAGCATAATGTACATCAGGTGGGAAGATTCACAATGACACCGAATCAGTGGCTATGAAATGAGACCCTCCACCACAAAAAGAGATGGACGTCATCTAGCCTCATTTCGAGATATCGGACAAAACTTTAATAGACTGAGAGGGGTGAAGTGTGCCATTTTAAAAGCTTTTTTTAAAATATACATTTTGGAACCTACATCCGGCCAGTTGTTCATAGCACAACATCGTATTTTTCTCATCTTCCATCGGCAGTCGACCAGCCAATGGGCCGAGTCGATATAAAACATTCAAAACAGTCACCTTGATGACAACACTGTGTTGCCTTAAACACACAAGCAAAATTTTAAACAATCAAAAAAAGAAAATTTATAAAAACGTCACACCACTTGAGTATCAATTTTCAGTAGCTCATACATTTTTTATCATTTCTCATTCTTTCAAGCGTTGTGCGTCGTTGGAAAGAAAATAAGTCTTCCCTTTACGGTGATATGCATTGCTCAGAATTTCCTAAAGAAAACATCCGTCTCCTTTTGTTTGTGGGGGGACTGCAAATGTCCAACCAGGAGAGCGTTGTAAGAACATTTATCCGAGCTATCACACAGCGAGGTGCTATGGTAAGTAAGTCACACTCGTATTTCTGTAGCTTTTACACAACAGTGGAAAAAAGTAATCATTCGTGCCTTGAAAATTATGCTTCCTCCTAACTTTGCAAGAAACGTGAATGATTTTGCAGTTGAACATTATGATTTTGTCAAGAAAAACCAAATGTTGAAATTAAACTAGTTACCTCCATGTGTTCAATGAACCGTCACAAAAAGAAGATCCTATTCGACTAGAAAGCATGAGTGATTTCTTATTTTAAAATAATTAATTCTGTATATTTTGAATTGCTCTTGCACAGTCTCGAATAATCAATGGTTTGAAATGTAAACAAGATGGGACTGACTCGTGACATGCAATAAGTTTTTGAATTAACTCGTCCATGGAGGCTATCGTACACGGCGTCAGAAATACGCTACTTCCGTTTCTCTGACACAGAAACATTTTGTCTCACTGATACGGTTTTACGGCGCTCGCAGACGGAGAAACTTGTTTCGATGAGACATTTCAGTTGACCTCACCCATCATCATATTATATGGATACTCGCGTAATTTGACAATATTTGCGAATTCCATATTGCCGTCCACTTTTTGTTCACCAGATGTTAAACGCAGAGGTACATGTATGGGCCGTTCCCATTGGTTGATTGGCAAAAGTACATCAGTGAAACATCAACAACTTAGACAATGTTCTGAATCATGAAATGCTTGAGATATTCCATATAGGAGACACAAGTTTCCTTGATACAAATGCTCGCACACGAGAAAACGTGCATCTTGGATACAAACTTTGCGGGGATGGATGGACGGATGGATGGATGGATGGATGGATGGATGGTGTTTTACGGCCTATCAGCCTTTGTAGGCTATTTAAGGCCACTAAGCACGACAATCACTAGAATCAAGTAAACGCAAATCAAGTCACGGTGTCCCTCTTTATTCGCCTCTTAGGAATCGCGTAGAGAGACGCGATAGGTCAATTCTTACCCCGAACCCACAGGGGGGGACTTTGCGGGAAAACACGTTTCCTCACCGTGTACGACAGCCTGAACGCGCACGCGTGGCAGCAGGCATTTAAAAAGGAGTCGATCGATGGGCAGGAGGATTACTATATGCATTGCACACACACCTGCGTATGATCAAATAGTTGTTTGTTTGAAACATATGCAAGGAAGATCCTCATATTGATTCTGGAGCTTCTTGTAGGTCTGACAAAACTCACTAATCCTTTTCAGCCACCTGAGCAAAACCTGACCCATTCGCAGACATTGATCTTCATATGCGCAATTGTCGCGGGTTTGTTTTCGTGGAAGTTGCATAGTTTGCACCTGTTCGCGGTATTAATAAGAAAGAACGATTTGCCCGAAACTGCCATCAGGATTAATTCAGACACTCGGACAGAGCGTCAAAATTAATACCTCGATGTTCCTACAACCAGTCAATGGTCGATCGTATGCAGCTGTTTCTGAACCTGCCAAAAAAAGTCTTACTCGCTCTTCGATGCAGTAGTTGATACACATGTACTGAGATCTGGCTGAATCCTCTAATAGCATTCAAGTGAAAGAATGAGCGGAGCTTCATAGAATATCTTCCATGCCAAACGTGTCACTCCATCTCTCGATGCATAGACGAGGAAGAACTTAATTTACATTCCATTTACACGGCTTTGTCATTTCGAAGCGTCATACCTGAATGAAAACAAAATGTTCATTAAATTCAGCTCATAAGAACAGCATGTTTACAAATTATTCTGTCTCAACTACATGTATGGTGTGAGTAAACATATCATACAGGGGAGAAAAGAAAGAAAAACGACACATGAATTCAACTGTAATTCTGTTTCCGTCTTGGTCACTCTGTAACTGCCTTTCTCTCTCTCTCTCTCTCTCTCTCTCTCTCTCTCTCTCTCTCTCTCTCTCTCTCTCTCTGTTTGTGTGTGTGTGTGTGTGTACGTGCGTGCGTGTGCGTGTGTGTCCGTCCGTCCGTCCACCTGCTTGCTTGCCTGCCTGCCTGCCTGCCTGCCTGCCCATCTGTCCGTCCATGTGTGTGTGTGTGTGTGTGTGTGTGTGTGTGTGTGTGTGTGTGTGTGTGTGTGTGTGTGTGTGTGTGTGTGTGTGTGTGTGTTGTCTACAGTCAGAAAGGGTTTGTATAATTACCATCTGTACGCGGTTAAGTGGATTATAATTCGACCAAATATATTTTAAGTCGAGATGTTTGTGTTGTTTCATTCGAGGTAATGTATGGTCGTTCTACATGTATAGCCACGGAATTGTTGCATTCTGATAGAGTAACATCATTATAAAATGCATGAATATTGATATACATTTGACGATGCGATGTCTGGTGGGATAAACTTTAAGTAGTGAGGGAACTCTCAAACGGTCTAATATTTTTCCACATCAATGTAATATTGTATTCATTAAATTAGGGGTACAGATGAAGGGTGGAGAGGAGAACTTTCAATCGATTTTGCCACGTGTGCGCGCGGCCAACTGCTTAAAGATATGTGTCTGTAATATTTTTAAAACTTGTTTTCAAAGGAAAGAGGGGCAATAGGTCATATAAAGACTAAAGACTAAATGGAAGTCAGTCATGTCATTATCTAGTTTGTTGTGAAAATATTACTGAAATACATGCATTTTATCACCTTTGCGTTGGTTTGATATGTGTACACGCGTGAGAACGAGCGAGCGAGCGAGAGAGAGAGAGAGAGAGAGAGAGAGAGAGAGAGAGAGAGAGAGAGAGAGAGAGAGAGAGAGAGAGAGAGAGAGAGAGAGAAAGAGAGAGAGAGAGAGAGAGAGAGAGAGAGAAAGAGAGAGAGAGAGAGAGAGAGAGAGAGAGAGAGAGAGAGAGAGAGAGAGAGAGAGAGAACGAACGAACTTGTTTATTTGTGAGGCCACCGGCCTGTCACAACGGAAACACATTGAACTCATCGGCATTGAAAATGTCCACCGCGTCACGTCTTCTTTTCAGAGCGTGATATAGGAACATTGCTAATGATCTTATTACACTAGGGTCACTGCCAAATATTTGTTCCACTCTTCGAAAGTCATTAATGTGAGATAAATATTTTTCTCTAAGGTCTTCGTAAACTGGGCAAACATAAAGCATGTGAAATTCATTTTCAATTTCTTCCATACAAGCTGGACAAGTGTATAAATTATCTGGATTGTCCCGAGAGTAACGAAATTTGTGATGGTATAATTCACTAAAGCCAGAACGAAATTGAATGTACACATCTCGGAATGGTTTTTTATCTATCGCATATAAATAATTCTCTCTACCCCAATGCGTCTTTATTTGACGATAAAATGAATATCTTCCACTACTAAACAATGTCTGTTCCCAGTTACTACGATACACAGAGACAATGCGGTTCTTCAATTCTCTTATAAGTTCTCTTTCATTGGGTACTGTCTGGGAGACCCAAACGTGCTCAAAACCATATTTACATAATGTATCCCTAATCTGGTATGCCCAATTCTGTGGATGAGAGTTCAGCTGCATTCTATAAATCATGTGTGGGTAACGGGAATTTTCCATACGAAGTACTCTAATCCAGTATCTCACAGAACGAATGATACCATTCACGAAAAGAGGATGTCTGCCAGTTTCCCCATATACAATTACATTTGGTACTTTAATGGGCAAATTAAGGAACCTTTTCAATGCTTCCAGATGTACAGATTCAATAACAAAACAATCACGCAGTCCCCAAACTTCTGAGGAGTACAACAGTACACTGAGCACTTGGGCGTCAAACATTTTAAAGAAGGCATCTGGTGACAAGCATTGAAGTTTTCTAATACACCTGGTAAGCTGGGTTGTATTGGCTTTCGCCCTTTGTACAAGATCTAATTGAAGCAGGTTACATGATAACTTGGTGGTGAACAAGGATCCCAGATATCTATACTCGGGAACCACTTCCAGCATGTCGGTACCCAAGAACCACTTTTCATGTTCAGATAAATAACCACCGTTCCTAAACACCATTACTTTTGTCTTCTCTTGATTTATGCTAAGCCCAACAGCGTCAGAACCTTTTTTCAGATAACTTAATTGGTTCTGCAAACCCACAACAGTGTCCGATATAAGTACAATGTCATCAGCGTACAGCAGCAAGTAAATGATGTTGCCAGGCCTAACCTGGATACCATGTTTTCCATGCTTCATTACCATTTTTGCAACATAATTCACCAACAGAGAAAACATTATCGGGGACATTTTGCAACCTTGTTTCAGCCCCGAATTACT
>JAWQFJ010027193.1:0-15578 GCA_034096865.1 Theodoxus fluviatilis
ATATGACGGAATCGATGCGTCCGGATTCCAAGCTTCAGAAAACGGACGCAAAGTTGTAGACTGCGAGTAAGCGGCCTTCACTCTCCCGAAGCCTTCTGCATTCCTATTATGTCCCGAGTGCGGGAATGACTTCTGCCGTACAGCGGGGCTTTCAGCCACAGCAGTGGCTGCTCACCCGCCAAGCTCCAACATGCAACCCTTTTTTTTAGAGAGAAGGTGGCCATCCAACCATGCACTGAGATAAGACGATGTGGAGCAAGTGAAGGCTGACGACCTGGACGATGGGGAAAGGAAGGGGAGTTAGGAAAAATGGTGGGAGGATGAGGAAAGGAAGTGGAATGAAAGAAAAGGATCCCTAGACTCCAACTCGGTATTGATGGGTGCGCAAAGACGCACTGGAAGGACTGGGCTCGAGTCTTAGTATTCCAGCTTCCCTCCTCCACTCTGTGTGTGACGGCTGCAGTGAAGTCTCTTCATTTGTTGTCGTCACCGTCCTCAGTGGTCTGTGACCAGAACTCACGGCGCTGAAGATGAGTTTCGCTTCAGAAACCGCATTGGTAATTGTCCTGTCTCATGCATCTTGCACCGCCGTCAGGCTTCGCTCGTCCTCAGCACGATAGGTGAAGTCATGCGCAGACTTTCACGGATGGGTTATCCCTGAGGTGAGCTTTCACCAGCAGATTCCTGAAGCAAAAGTCAACCAATCGTTAACTGACTTTTGTCTTCGGCTCATGATGGGGACTTGAATATTGACCACTGATGTGTGTGAGGTTGCTGAGGAAACGGTTGAGGGACGTAACTGTGGTATTCCAATTTTGCCGTACGTGGAGAGCTTTGTAAACATCGTTGTTTTAGTGTGGATCGAGAAATAAGGAGGCGAAGACTTTGTTCAATTCGACTTGTGACAGTGCACAACAGTCGAGTTGCTTTTTCTATGGTATTCACTGTGCGTTTTTGAGCAACAATTAATGCAAAGTTGCTGAATAATGAATAATGGCAGTTTACCAGTGACATCATGTCAGCGTGTTCAGGAAAGTTTGCCGCCCACCCATTCCCTCACCATTGTTGGGGTTGTTCACACGTGGGCTGTCAAATGATCTGTAAAATGGTCTCCCACTACCCCGTGATGGGTTTCTGATCTCGCTTTAAAATTTGTCTACAGGTTACCAGTTTGTTTGTTTTTTGGTCGATGTGCGTGCAGATATATGATCTTTAAAATGGTCTCTCAGTGCCCAGTGATGGGTTTCAGTTTTCGCTTTTGAAATATATATATATACTGATTACAAGTTCACATAATTTATTCAGTTTTACTCTTCCTGTTTTTGCTGCTCTGTTCCTGTCCTCGCTGAGAGAGGGAGTCGAAATATGAGAATGCCAAATATGAAAATCTACTCGTTTAATTACCACAATGAACCCCCCATTTTAGCACATCGTGCATAAGCTATCGGTTACACCCGCCATTTTGGTGCAGCCCAAATAAAGACAAAGGTTGTATAAATGTGAAAAGTTCTTTTTGTTTACTTGTCCTGTTTTCAACCTCGCCTGCCCATGTGAGCGCGGGTCCTGCAGAGCCGAGAATTCCCCGTGTGTGTGCCGCGTCCATTTCCCCTCCGTGCTGCCTCACTCCCTCTCTCCATTTCCTGTCGTGTCCTTGGCAGGATGTCGTGTCCTCGTGTCTCTTGCTGCAGGACACTGTCGCACCTGAGTCTTCTGGCTTCCTTTTTAGCGTCTCCTCTGTCTCTTCCTGCCTGCCTTGAGGGTGGTGGAGAGGAGGGGATGGTGGTGGAGATGACGACTGAAGAGATGGAGTTGGCGTATGGAGGTTGTCGGGTCTTCGTTTCTGTTGGCGACCGCGTGGATGTATGTTCCTTTGAGAATAATGGATTGCAGGCATCCAAAATTAGAAGGTGTAAGTGTGCACATGTTTGCCTTATACACGTAGCATTGAAATAAAAACGAAGGGAAGTCAGGTGTGTGTGCGCGTGCATACGTGCGTGTGTATTTGTACATTAGTAATTGTCACTGCATTGTGTTTTGATCCCCTCGAAGTAAATGATACTACCCTTTTATTGGCGCTGTTGCAAATGTTTTGTGTATGTGACGGTGGATACACGCTCACGTGTTCATTTGCCCGTGCTTCTACATGTATTGACAGTTGTCTCTCTGCGTGTGTCTATTTCAATGTTGTTGATTGCTGTACCCTCAGGTTTCCTCTATTCTCTTCGATGTGATCCACCCCACCCCCCATTCCCATCCCCACCGCCACCCTCTTCTCCCCCCATCTCTCTCTCTCTCTCTCTCTCTCTCTCTCTCTCTCTCTCTCTCTCTCTCTCTCTCTCTCTCTCTCTCGCACCCTCACTCTTACTCTCTCACTCACTCTGTCTCTCTGTCTCTCTGTCTCTGTCTCTGTCTCTCTCTGTGTCTCTCTCTGTCTCTCTCTCTGTCTCTCTCTCTGTCTCTCTCTCTCTCTGTCTCTCTCTCTGTCTCTGTCTCTCTCTGTCTCTGTCTCTGTCTGTCTGTCTGTCTGTCTGTCTGTCTGTCTCTCTCTCTCTCTCTCTCTCTCTCTCGCACTCTGTCTGTCTGTCTGTCTGTCGGTCGGTCTGTCTCTCTCTCTCTCTCTCTCTCTCTCTCTCTCTCTCTCTCTCTCTCTCTCTCTCTCTCTCTATCCCTCGCTCGCTCGCTCCCTGCTAGCCAGGACGCCCATGTTGGCGGTGGACGAAGTTTTGCCTGACCATGTCCGTGTGGAGCCAGGCAGTGGCGGCGCCCTGGGTGCCGTGCATTGCCATGCATTATGTATGACCGTGCAGGATGACCAGTGGTCAGCAGTGGGAAGGCCAGGTCGTGGGGGTGGCCGTGCTTGCCAGCACTGGAGGGCCGGAGCAGAGTGTTTTTCGACATGGGGCCAGGTAACCCGGCGTGAGCCCTTGAATATTCATGACCTTATGACCAGCGGTTGTGTTTGCCTTGATGTTATGACGAGGCCTGCTCGGAGTACCTGCTCAATATTGCAAGGATGCGTTGTCCGCCGAGCGAGGTACGAGGATGTGGTGGTGTTCAGGAGCGAAGACTGCTTTGTTGATGGCTTGTGTTGTGTTTTTTGTTCTACCTTTTGTGTTTTTCCCATGCTATGGCGGTTAATGGTGTGTGTTGTGATTACTGTTCTACCTTATGTGTTTTTCCCATGCTATGGCTGTTAATGGTGTGTGTTGTGATTACTGTTCTACCTTTGTGTTTTTCCCATGCTATGGCTGTTAATGGTGTGTGTTGTGATTACTGTTCTACCTTTGTGTTTTTCCCATGCTATGGCTGTTAATGGTGTGTGTTGTGATTACTGTTCTACCTTTGTGTTTTTCTCATGCTGTGACTGTTGATGGTGTGTGTTGTGATTACTGTTCTACCTTTGGGTTTTTCTCATGCTGTGACTGTGTTGATGGTGTGTGTTGTGATTACTGTTCTACCTTTTGTGTTTTCCTCATGCTGTGACTGTGTTGATGGTGTGTGCTGTGCCTTCTGTTCTGCCTTCTGTTCTGCCTTCTGTTCTGCCTAATGTGTTTTTCACATGCTATGACTTTTGGGTGTCGCTGGTGTTCGTCAGTACAAACCGAGTTTGATTTCTCACACGCAAGTGCTGTTTCATATGAAATCGGAAATATAATTAATTGTTTTAATAAAGATAATATGTACAGAATTGAAACTAAATAAACTTTATTTCCTGTTGGATGTTTTCTTTGAAACTTCGAAGAGGACGAATTCGGTAAACATTGTTGACTGCTGCACGAGAATCAATCGGTCATGAAATGTTGTTGTGGTTCGCAGGACAAATAGAATTGAAAGCAAAATGGATGAAGTCCCAAACATCAAAGTGATCGCCTGTGGTTTCAAATAACTTACAATCCATTCAACTAACCGTCCCACCAAGTCATCACCACATTCCCCCTCTCTTTCCCAAAGCCACTCCTCACCGCTATCGTCCCCCATCTACATCCCCCTGTGGGCTCGGGGTCAGAATTGGCCCACCGCGTCTCCCTACGCGATTCGTAAGAGGCGAATAACTAGGGACACCGTGACTTGCTTTGCGTTTACTCTAAACTGTTCTAGTGATGTTCGTGCTTACTGGCCTTACATAGCCTACAAAGGCTGATAGGCCGTAAAACTCCATCAATCCAATCCAATCCAATCCAATCCCCCAGCTACTTCCCTCACGCCAGTCATCTTACTCTGCTACAATTAGCCTTCCCTCACATATATCCCACCCCACCCACCCCCATCCCCACCCCATCCCTACCCCCACCCCGTTCCCTCTTCAGTTTTGAGCTCCATACAAACTGCACTTTTCTCCTTTTCCATCACCCCAACCATAGACACTGATGAATGTATGTGCTCCAACCGCGGCGACCTCGCCCCTCCCCCCACCCCCACCCCCACCCTCTGCCCTCTGCATCTGTTTATCACATACTACTCATCAGTCTTTTCTCTCTTTCCTCCGCCTCGCCCCCTCTCATCCCTTATTGCACTCCTGTCTCTGCGCCTAATCCCCCTCCCTTTCCCCCTGCCTCCCCATCCACCCCCACCCCCACCCCCACCCCACCCCCCTCTCGCCTTTCCTGCTTCCCTGTCTACCGGTCCTTATTAGATTGTCAAGCGTCTGAGGCGCGGATCCTGTTAATCACCTTGACAAGGGCCGCAGTCTCCCAGCAGCCGTTGTGTGGGAGTTACCCGCCCTTGTTCGTGCTCAGGGATTGGCAGGAACAGAGGAGGGTGAGGATGGGGAAGTAGAGTACCCATGGTGGAGGAGGGGGGGAGAGACAGGGGGGAGAGACAGGGAGGAGACGGGTTTAGAGGGAAGGGGAAGACAGCATTGGGTGGGTGGTAGTGGTGGTGATGGTGGTAGAGTGGGGCTTGGTTAGAGTGGCTGGTCACAAGGCTATGGACAGACTAGCAATTGGCCAGTGTCCAGCTCTTCGTTGACCTGTCCATGCCCGATGTTAAGAAGGCGAGTGGTTTGGGTTACAATTGCAGGGTAAGGGGTTTGATCCTCTGATGAAATACATTTATTCTGCCTAGATGCGGTGGCCTTATATAGTCTACAAGGCTGATAGGCCCTTAAACTCCATCCATCCATCCATCCATCCATCCATCCGTCCTTCCATCCATCCATCCATCTGCCTAGATGCGGGTTTTTTTCTCAGGTCTAGATGGGGTTTCAATGGTGTCAGTAAATCGTGAATGATGTCAGCTATGCTGTACGCAAATTGCACCTCACAAATGACAGGTGGAAGTCGTGGTTCTAGCACGCAAAGCTGCGTTTTGCCTACTTTAATATGCATTACCGCGTCACTTCTCAATCGGAACATATGCGAATCACTCGTTGAACTGCGTCGTGTGAGAAGTATACATTGGCAGTGAAACCTCGTAGTTTGCGATTTCAAGGGGCCAGGTACGTAGATAAGTAATTTCAGTAGTGGAGATAGGGGAGGAGAGACCGAGAAGGATGCAGGAACATGGGGGATGGTCAACTCGAGGCCGAATCCAAGTGACCAATCCCTGGTAATTGACCTCCATCTACTGAAGGCCTCCATCTACTGAAGGCCTCCATCTACTGAAGGCCTCCATCTACTGAAGGCCTCCATCTACTGAAGGCCTCCTGCCTTCGGAAGCCCACGGATGATTGGCGATGAAACTGCAGATCAAAGGCCCAAAGATCGATCAGATGAAGGCGCTGCTGCAGCAGGTGTGTAGGCAGTCGTGACTGGTCATTAGCATCACAAGAACAACTCGGGCATTTCCGCCACCTCGTCCGAGTCGTCTCGCAGCCACGCTGCAGATGCTGAGAGGCTGGTGGAGTCGCGCTCCCTGCTCTGTGATCAGCAGCCCAGTATCTCGGAGAGTTTTACCAGAACATGGAGCGAAGGAGAAATTGGAGTTTGTTGGTGCGTGGATTCTGTCTGCAAGTTTGGAGTGTGTATTTTTACTTGAGGCTATTTAATGAGTAAGGTTATTTCGTAAATAGTACGTAGTTTTGTTATTTTCCATCGTCGAATACGGAAGTGATGAAGTTGAAGGATGGATGGATGGATGGATGGATGGATGGATGGATGGATGGTATTTTACGGTCTACCAGCCTTTGTAGCCTATGTAAGACCAATAAGTACATAAATCACTAGAATACTTTAGAATAAACGCAAATCAAATCACGATGTCCCTTTTTGTTCGCCTCTTACGAATTGCGTAGGGAAACGCGGTGAGTCTATTCTTAAACCCACAACCCACAGGGCGCTGAAGTTCAAGGCACATATCAATATAGAGACAACATGCTGACAGGTCAGATATCTCATGTACCTGTGTGTGCGTGTGTCTGTGTGTGTGCGCGCGATAGGTTTCTTATTTTGACTCATTTGTATACATTTTCTCGCATATCGATAATGTAATTTCTTTCATTATCTGCTGATGTTTATCGTTATAATATCGGCTGAGCTCTTATGTACCTGCTTCTCCGGTCATTCCTTACTTCACTATTCTGCCTGTCTGTCTGCCTGCCTGTCTGTCTGCCTGCCTGTCTGCCTGTCTGTCTGTCTGTCTGTCTGTCTGTCTGTCTGTCTGCCTGCCTGCCTGCCTGCCTGCCTGTCTGTCTGTCTGTCTGCCTGCCTGCCTGTCTGTCTGCCTGCCTGCCTGCCTGCCTGTCTGTCTGTCTGCCTGCCTGCCTGTCTGTCTGTCTGTCTGTCTGTCTGTCTGTCTGCCTGCCTGTCTGTCTGTCTGCCTGTCTGTCTGTCTGTCTGTCTGTCTGTCTGCCTGCCTGTCTGTCTGCCTGCCTGTCTGTCTGCCTGTCTGTCTGTCTGTCTGTCTGTCTGCCTGTCTGCCTGTCTGCCGTCTCTGGTTTTTCTCTCGGGCTCACCCTGCTCCTCTTTTTCCTCGCCCACTTGCCGTTCTGCGTCTGCATTGTGGCGTCTTCATTTTGTAACAAGGTTTTCACGTTTTCGTTTTGCAAACCTTTACGTACAAAGAGGAAATCGAATTTGCCAGCCTTCATTTTGTCCATTGCTCTGACCTGCGTACTGAGCAGATGTCTGGACCAGGCGGTACGCCTTTGCCCTTGATTCCTGGCAATGTACAAAGGCCACCTGTCTGTCCTCTACGCGACTTGCCACAGGTCTGGGTCTGTAGAGTGTATTTCCTTGTGTGACCTTTCCACCCCTACTGACATACTCCCACCCACGCATACTGTCCTCATCTCCCCTCCATCCCCCCTTTTTACTTTCATCCATCTCTCTCTCTCTCTCTCTCTCTCTCTCTCTCTCTCTCTCTCTCTCTCTCTCTCTCTCTCTCTCTCTCTCTTCCCGCGCCACTCCCTTCACTGCACACCCCTCCCCAACCTCTCAGTGGACCTGTCCCCCAAATGTTCTCTTTCACAATCCCATGTCTCCACTCTGTATTCGTAAACTCCTCTGTAAGTCTATCCTTTTTTTCTCTACACGTTTGTCGGCATTTCTCCTTTCATCTTCTTTTCTCCGCCTATCTCCCCCTCTCCCTGTCCCCCTCTCCCTGTCCCACTCTCCCTGTCCCCCTCTCCCTGTCCCACTCTCCCTGTCCCCCTCTCCCTGTCCCCCTCTCCCTGTCCCCCTCCCACCCTCCTCTCCCTGTCCCCCTCTCCCTGTCCCCCTCAAACCCTTGAGAACAACGTCGTCCCTCCGTGCGAGCTCAGGGGAGCTGGGGCGGGTTTCAAAATGCGAAGATCTCGGTAGATCTACGTAGATCTCGCCGAATGGGCAGTTTCATTCTTTGCTTGCTATCGAGCCAATCGTAGACGAGCGTAGATTGAGCGAGGCAGCTTGAGAGGTGCCTAGCTTTTAAGATTCGAGACAAAAGTTCGTCGTGGATGCGTTGACCTGCATTCGATGTGTAAACTGTAGGAGGTTTCACGATCTATTAATGCATTCAACATACACCTTTGATAAATTAATGCTGTGCATGGCTTCTATTTTCTTTGGATGGGTTGCTAGTATCTCGAAATAGAGCGTTTTCTGAATGAACCGGCAACACGTCGGCCATTGAAATGTGGCCAGTTCACCTCTTGTCGTGACGTCTACGCATGCGCATTACTTCGTCACGTTGGGTAGCTTCTTTTTTAGCTAGCTCTTACTGCGAAGCAAGATCTTGCGACCAAGATCGACTACCTATTTTGAAACCCGCCCCTGAGCTCACATTGGTGAGGATTCTTGCTTTCCCCGACTGAAGAGCACAAAGGGGAGATCACTGTCGTTGCTTGGCCTCCCAATTGCCCCGCGCTGGTTTCCCTTTGCCGTTGCTAAGTGCAGGGTTGGTGTAGCGTCCTTGGAGATAGCGGCATGGCCACTTGCGGAAAATAGGGAAGCCCTAGCTAGAACAGGAGCTGGATGAGTGTGGTTAGGATTTGCGGACAAAATGTTTTTAAAAGGGTGTAAGTTTTAGGGGTGGGGTGAAGTTTGAGGCAAGAGTCGCTCATTGATCGTGTCATTAAAAAAAGAATTTCCAGGCTTGCGTTTTTCTTTCGTGCTAATGGTCACAACCCTCATGCTAAGTTTCCTCTTTCCTTCCTCCTGCCTTTCTACCCTCCGTCATTTTTTCTGCCCGTCTGTCGTTTCTGGGTAGCTGTCCATGTGTGCGTGTGTCATTGTGTGTGTGTGTGTGTGTGTGTGTGTGTGTGTGTGTGTGTGTGTGTGTGTGTGTGTGTGTGCGCGCGCGTTTGTCATTGTGTGTGTGTGTGTGTGTGTGCTTGTGTATGTGTGTGTGTGTGTGCGCGCTTTTGTCATTGTGTGTGTGTGTGTGTGTGTGTGCGTTTGTCATTGTGTGTGTGTGAGAGAGAGAGAGAGAGAGAGAGAGAGAGAGAGAGAGAATATCTCTGTGTGTGTCTGTGTGTGTACTTGTGTGTGTATCTGTGTGTGTATCTGTGTGTATCTGTGATTGTCCGTCCGCCTGCATGTCTGTCCCACTCCACCTCTCTCTCTCTCTCTCTCTCTCTCTCTCTCTCTCTCTCTCTCTCTCTCTCTCTCCCTCTGCTCCTATCCCTCCCCCCCCCCCCCCCCCCTCCCCGCCGCCCCCCTCTCCTCTCGTCCGGCCCACCCTTCTTGCATGACGAGCAGACACAGACCGATGCGTGGTGTTGGAGCAAACATTGCTGTTGCTATCACCACCTCCCCGAGCACCAGTAAAAGCCGACGTCCACTTCATTTGCATATCCACAACATCGCCCGCGTCGAGGGGACTCCAAATAAAAACAAAAGCGCCATCTCATTTGCATAGACAAGATGGCGGCGAGATGACGCTCCAAACAGGCGACACGCCGCGTGCAAACACGACCACCCCAGGCGCGCATGAATTAAAAATGGCGGCCGCCGTAGAATGACAGTAAACCGCGGGAACCGGAACGACTCTGGCGCGCATGCGTCGCACTTCCGTCGACCCGGTGATTGCCGCGCTTTTGTCTGTCGTGTTTTTGCAACCTACCCCTCCGCCCCGACCTTACAGCCGCAATGAGTGAGCGGTCACGTTCCATCAACACGATGCTCGTGCAGCTCTCGGGGTTGCGAGGAGTGGCGGGATCATAGCGAGATTCGGTCAGGAAACGGGATTTTGCCCCGAGGAGTCTTACTACAACGACACTACACAGCGTGATGGCCGCTCGCCTCGTTCGTGAAGCAAAATGTCGTCTGCATTAATTTTTATTTGTGACAAGCGGGGGAATCGTTTCGGCGACACCGAAATGGTTTTAATTGGATGGTGTCACGAGGAGGTTGTGTTGGGGGGAGGTTCAGGAGTTATATTGCCAGTCAGCACGCAGGCTTTCTGTGTTGGAGAAGCAGGTTTAGGCAAAAGGGGGTTAACCAAGGCGTTGGAAATGGAACAAATGAGTAGGGGGACAGATTAATGACTGTTTCCGCGGTGACGACAAGAAGATGTTGTGAATGCTGAGGAGGAAATGCGTCGATGGCAAGACCAGCACGAATTTGAATAGCAACGGCAAAAGTAGGAGGAATAGGAGGAGGAGGTAGGAGGAGGAGGTTTCGGCGGTGGCCTGGTAGACAGAGGAGGGGACAATGAGAGGACGAGACAGCAGGTGGAAGAGGGAGGAGGAACAGCAGCAGTGGCAAGATTGTAAAAACCGTTTCAGGAAGTCTAAGATGACATTCGTATAAAGAGGTTAGGGATTGGGGCTTGAGATTGAGGGATGAGGGTGGAAGGAAGAGAGAGTGGATTTCAGATACAGCACTGAACTACGTTAAAAGATTTTAATAAACCGTATTACTAAAGTATTCAGGGCCAAATAGAATTACAGATAATGTGTTTGCAACATAAACGTAATCTGGAACGATGAGGTAATGTAAGACCTAACACTGCTTTCGGTGCTTTTGAAAAGGGCTGAATTTGACGTCTGGAGGACTCCAGTCGAGGGACATTTGCCTACCCTGCCCACTAATTCAAGGCAGCAGCGTTTATAATCTACATACATTTCCACTTCAAATACTGGTGACTCATGCGACATGCATGTCTTGCATCATCAATAGGCGCATAACTCGGTACCAAAACGCTTCCAACAAAAGGTACACGCTGGGGATTTCTGCCGTCAGAAGTGGACGCCCATCCCGAGACAGCCTCTACAGAGACATTCACTTCGAGAGCTGCAGCAGCGGACGTTGGAACAACTTTCCGGGCCTGCTGTACTCTGACTGGGGCCTGGCCCCCAATGCATGGGCAGTCACGCTGCCACAACACGCGACTCCCTGTTCCCTGGCCCCACGGTTGGATCGGAGATCCGCTCTGGGACAGGGAAGCTTGCAGACGCTTTGTTCCGAAGCCGTCGATGTCTGGTGGGCTGCCGGAATCCCTCGCAGACTCCGCTGGACTCCCCGTTTGGAAAGGTCTTGTTGAGTCTGGACTTGGCCGTGGATAGCGCCACTCCATTGATTTGACCGAAATGGAGATGTATGGCGGTTTTTTTTTCCTTCTCCCTCTTCTTTTTCTTTTTCTGTGCTTGGAGTGAAGTGGGTTCGGAATGGAGGTTTTGTTGCTGAGTGTATGCGCGCAGTTAACATGTAAACGAGACGAAGTGTTCGCTCGAATGTTAGTGGGTTGCTGGAAAGTTAAGGGGAGTCAGCCCGTTGATTCTGAAACGTGACGTATTTGTAGAATGAGTAGCGCCTGTATCGACTTGTACGAGAAGTGCGAAAGCGTACTTTGACCGTACAAACATTACATTTAAAGATGACCAGATGCCGTCCATCTAGAGTTCCATGAATTGAACATTTCCCACGCTTGGGAATGAGGAAGTATCACCTTCTCATTAAAACTCGACAGGACAACAGTTTTTGTCCATTTGTAACGTCTTCATGAAGGTCCCCCTCTCTCTCTCTCTCTCTGTCTCTCTCTCTCTCTCTCTCTCTCTCTCTCTCTCTCTCTCTCTCTCTCTCTCTCTCTCTCTCGCTCTCTCTCTCTCTCTCTCTCGCTCTCTCGCTCTCTCTCTCTCTCTTTCTCTCTCTATCTCTCTCTCTATCTCTCTCTCTCTATCTCTCTCTCTATCTCTCTCTCTCTATCTCTCTCTATCTCTCTCTCTCTCTCTCTCCCTCTCTCTCTCTATCTCTCTCTCTCCCCCTCTCTCTCTCTATCTCTCTCTCTCTCTCTCTCTCTCTCTCTCTCTCTCTCTCTCTCTCTCTCTCTCTCTCTCTCTCTCTCTCTCTATATATATATATCTCTCTCTCTCTCTCTCTCTCTCTCTCTCTCTCTCTCTCTCTCTCTCTCTCTCTCTCTCTCTCTCTCCCTCCCTCCCTCCCTCCCTCCCTCCCTCCCTCCCTATCGCTATCTCGTGTGATTCATTGTTGTATTCCTTTTTTATCATTCTATTTTATTTGTTGAATCGTCGTCTCTCACAAGATGGCGCCTCTCAATTTCCACGCGGAACAACAAACACTGGCTGCCCGTGAGGACCGTATCATGTGACTGTCACGTGATGTGCCTGCACGACAAGTCACGTGCCTATGACTGAGGAGAATCGCTGTCGATTTCCTCTCTGATTGGTCAGTCGCCACTCGGGCCGACAGCCTGCCTTGATAGTTTTAGAATGTTGATGGAAATGGTCAGCGTGCGGTCAAGGTTCAGTATTTTGTTGGTGCTCATTGCTGAGCTTGGTTTGGGATTTTTAAAATAATTTAATGTAACTTGATGGTGTATTGCTTCGTTCAGGAAAAAATGTATTTTGATAGTTTGTGTTTATCTTGAGTTTTCGTTTTGCAGTTTTCAAAGTATTCTTATCATTAGGAGCTCTCACTGTAGTGTAACAAACGTCCCTAGCTTAGATTTCCTTTGGAGCTGGTTTATAACTCATAAGGCATTCGTGGAATTTTCCTTTGAAATGGTTTTAAAACTTTCCTCCTTTCAAAGTGAGATAACCATTTAATCTGAACTAATCTGGCGTCTCCAATCGCTTTTATGAGGTGTTATTTCATTTGCATCACGCTAGATTGCAACTGCATGCCCTGATGCGTAGAAGCCATCGGGGTGCGCTTTGTGGTTCTGTGACTCCATATGAGACTCGCTCAAACAAAATAGGACGAGGATATATTGGGTCGTCAAGTATTATCCTATCACACGCGTGCCGATTGAATTGTAAGGCAGCATTCGATGGCCCGTCATGAAATGTCAGCGTGTGTCCTCGTACGAGAGGGCTAGAAGGTAATATGAGCAAGCTGATCTGCGAGAACATTACTGGTCCAAAGGAAAAATGGATCTGTGATCATTGTGTGAACTTTATTAGATATTGCATTATCTTTTGCAGGCATCAACTACATTGTATCCTTATTGCATTGGAATAAGCCGCTCCTCTCGTGGAGAAGGTTGAAGAATCATGGAAGATAATTGATTGAATTTTGTTTGACGCATTTTTGTCTTAGAAGCACAGGCATGAAGATCTGGTTTGATGCACTGACATCCATCAATCAAGCCGATGTCTTCTCCCTCTCTGATGACGCTAATTCACTTTGTGCGAAACTCGGATCGCTGCCGTCTTCCACGCTACTTGACATTTTCTCTCTAGAAATCCTGTCTTCCACTGATCCTTCACAAAGTGAATTAGACGAACCAGGGAATATCATACTTGGGCTCTCCTTTTCCCCGGCAGAAGCTGATGTCTTCTTCTCGTTAACTCGGCTCTTCAAAGATGGCGTACATGGCGAGCCGTTGGTCTGTACGCGTTGTTTGTGAAAAAGGGAGGAATGAATAGCGACTCTATCCTGCTTATTCATGTGCCGCTGACGGTGATTGGGACGAGTATATTGACAGCGTTGGAATGGATTTGCGGTCGCAGTTGGTGTCACTTGAAATACAGAGAAGGTTGTGGAAGTGGTTGTGATAGTGGTGTAGTAGGGGTGGTATTGACTGTGGCGTGGGTGGCAGTCGTCTTGCTGGTGGTAAGTTTTGGCCATCAAGGTGGCAATGTCAGAGGCATGCATGGTGGTGGTGGTGGTGGTGGGTGGTTGGTGGGTGGTTGGTGGGTGGTTGGTTGGTGGTTGGTTGGTGGTGGTGGTTGGTGGATGGTTGGTTGGTGGGTGGTTGGTGGTGGGTGTTGGGTGGCCAGCAGCAACGACAGTTGTGGGAATGGAATTGCTGGCAAAGCTGACTTTGGTAGTGGTGGCGGTGACAGTGATCGTGCTGCTGGTGTGCTCAGTAGTGATGGTGGTGTGCTCAGTAGTGATGGTGGTGTGCTCAGTAGTGATGGTGGTGTGCTCAGTAGTGATGGTGGTGTGCTCAGTAGTGATGGTGGTGTGCTCAGTAGTGATGGTGGTGTGCTCAGTAGTGATGGTGGTGTGCTCAGTAGTGATGGTGGTGTGCTCAGTAGTGATGGTGGTGTGCTCAGTAGTGATGGTGGTGTGCTCAGTAGTGATGGTGGTGTGCTCAGTAGTGATGGTGGTGTGCTCAGTAGTGATGGTGGTGGTGTAAGTAAAATGTGTGGTTTTAATGTGTGTGGGTTTTTTTAATAGTGACAACCGCCAAATCTGGGTCTCTAACCGCTTCACTCTTTAGCCCCTGATCACCTGGCCTTTTGATCAATCCTTCACAGTGATGGTGAGTGATCATGCTGCCGTTGCTGGGCAGTGGTGATGGTGGTAGTGGCAGTGGCAGTGGCAGTGGCAGTGGCAGTGGCAGTGGCAGTGGTAGTGGCAGTGGCAGTGGTAGTGGCAGTGGCGGTGGCAGAGGTAGTGGCGGTGGAATAGGTAATGGAGTCTGATGTGCTGGGAGCCCAGGCGAAAGTCTGCAGCTGTCGTTGGGGGTGGCGGCTCTGGGCGTAATGGCAGTGGCTGGTGTCGCGATGAAGAGGTCTGCTCCATACACTACGACAACAAGGAGCTACGCCGACGGCGTCGCACAGCTTCTGTTCTTGCCAATGGAATCCATCTCGCGCCGTCACCTCTGCTTCCCGCCAAAATGCCTAATCTTGCGCGGGAAAACACGATGGCCGCTTCAGCACTGCCTGAGCACTCGCTGCAGCTACTCGAACCTGGATCCGCGAACTAATGAGTTTGCGGCTTCAAAGAAGACGCGATCAACAAGGTCTGTTTTCTTCAAACACGGCGGCGGCGTGGGTGCTTTGATCTCCAGTGTGACTGACGGCAACGCTTTGTTGACTTCTGATCTCGCCGCCCTCCCTGGGCTCGGCAAGAAGTTCTGCCACATGGTTTGAGCAAACGGGGTGACGGTGGAGAGGTGGTTACGTCACGAGGTAGTCCTCCACCAGGACGCTGTGATTAACTCGTGTTTTGCAAATTTACTTCGGGAAATTCAATTTCTGGGGAGGGAAAAATGCCTCTCGTCGGGATGGCTGTCGGCGGGTGTTCCTCTGGCAGCCCGAGATGAAGGAAGCCGGTGGCAGGGGTGGGTGTTGGATAAGAGCGCGATCCACAGGGATGGTGTTTGTGTATCATCTGGTCGATTGTTTGGACGTCTGACGGGGACATGGATGGGAGGCTGTCCCGGTGTGAGATGTGGACGATGTCGGGGGCTGGAGGGATGGGATCTCCTCTCTGTGTGCGACTCTGTGAAGGTCTGCGCTCTTTTGTGCGTGTGCCATGTGTTGTTTTTCCAATTTTGCCTGTGTGTGTGTGTGTGTGTGTGTGTGTGTGTGTGTGTGTGTGTGTGTGTGACCACACGTGCATGTGTGGGCGGGAAGGCTAGGGTATTTGAGTGCATGCGCGTGTGCGCCTGTCGGACTTTTAGTAACTGCTCTTGATATTCTAAAACTAGATGTGGCTGGCTGGCTGGCTAGCTTTATTCGTCTGACTGTCTGTCTGTCGTTCTGTCTGCCTGTCTCTCTCTCGTTCTGTCTGTCTGTCTGTCTGTCTGTCTGTCTGTCTGTCTCTCTCTCTCTCTCTCTCTCTCTCTCTCTCTCTCTCTCTCTCTCTCTCTCTCTCTCTCTCTCCCCTCCGTCCCTCCCTCTCATACATGATGGCATACGGGGACATACGGAGAAAAAAAAGCTGAACCCCAGAGTGAAAGAAGTTGATATTTAGATGTGAAGGAGGGTGGTAAGTCGGGGGAATATATGTGGAGATAAGTAA
>JAWQFJ010027194.1:0-16221 GCA_034096865.1 Theodoxus fluviatilis
GAGCATAGTGTGGGAAAGTGATCACTTATCCCTAATTTAGGTACCTGTATACTTGTCAAGAGGTTTTCAGTGTTTGTGTATATATGGTCTATGAGAGTGGATGAGTCATGGGTCACTCTTGTGGCTATGTCGACCACTTGTTTGAGTCCGAATAACGAGATGGTAGATTTCCATGTATGCTGGGGTTTGAACAAATCGATGTTGAAATCTCCCATTAGGATTATTTTTTGTTGGATTGGGTTACTGTGTCCATCATTGCATTGAAAGCTTCACACCATGTGGAGGTGGAAGCAGGGTTTCTGTAGAGATAGCCGATAAGGATTGAAGATTCTTTTGGAGGCTTCATTTCTAGCCATAAACACTCTATCTGTGAAGATTCAAGATTCGTACAGCGAGAAATGTTGCCCATGAATGGAATGGTGAATGTATACTGCTATACCAGTTTGGCCTTCGCTTTTAGTGTCTTTTCGGATGATATTATATCCATTAACAGGGCCGGATCAAAGTTTTTTGAGGGGGGGTGCTTAAAATTGTTTTAGGGTCTTTTCATCGAAGTGGCGAAGCCACGAGTGCGTGCCTGCGAAGCAGGCACGCCCCTCTAGGGGGGTCCGGGGGCATGCCCCCCCGGAAAATTTTGAGAAAAATGGTGCAAATCTGTGCAATCTGGCAGTGCGGTCATTTCCAAGAGTTTTTGTTTGGTCACAGATTCTTCCTGTCTCTGCCCGGGTTTGATTTGTCTATGCGAGTAGCAAAAGGAAGGCATCTTAATTATAGCAGCACCCCCCCCCCCCTCCCTCCCCAGCTACCTTGGCTGCCAAGTAGAGTGTGCTTATACCAAGTGGAGAGTAGTACAGCATCTGGGCCCAGCATCTTTTAGCCCCCCCCCCCCCCCCCCCCCCCCTCCTTCCCAAGCTTTTTACTAACTATACTGTCTCTGCTACCAAGCAAAGTGTGCCGATATCCGATGAGGTGGGAAGTAGATCAACATATTTGAGCACCACCCCCCCCCCCTCCCTCCTCCCCCCAACACCCGGCGGCCACGGAGGTTTTTTTTTTTTTTTTTTTTTTTTTTTGGGGGGGGGGTGCTCGAGCACCCCCAGCACCCCCCCTAGATCCGGCCCTGATTAATTTCTACTGCTGTGTCAGGGATGTAGGGTTTGAGTCTTGTTTCTGATAGACCAAAAACATAGCAATCATATTGGTGTAAAAGAGCACATATGTCTGTGATTTTGTTCGGAAGATGATACACGTTTTGGTGGCCTAGTGATATACCAGACTGCATTATAAAAGGCAGGAACGATGCAAGAAACATAAAGAAAATAATCACGTCAATGAATGCGAGTAAATATATAGATATAAACAGATAATCGATATACAAATACCAAAGGGCAAATAGTCACAGTAATGAATACAGATACAAACAGTAATAATAATAATAATAATAATAATAATAATAATAATAATAATAATAATAATAATAATAATAATATTAATTATAATAATAATAATAATAATAATAATAATAATACAATGTTAATATATGTATCTAAGACAATAAAGCTTTGCTAATATCAAACACGATATCGACAAATCAGTATAAATGATCCTATAAAATGGTATACAAGGATCATTTACAATGACCATTAAAAATTATCTCAAACTGCAAGTCGTATGAAGACAATGGAGCTGGTCAGTCAAGGAGACGGAAGAAACCTCTCGGTTTGGGGGGACGTGTGGACGAAAATTTGACATTACGACATCATATATGCTGGATGAGTGTTGAGATGCCTCCAGTTTATAGGAGGCAAGGGTGGAAGGGATCTGGATGAGTGTTGAGATGCCTCCAGTTTATAGGAGGCAAGGGTGGAAGGGATCTGGATGAGTGTTGAGATGCCTCCAGTTTATAGGAGGCAAGGGTGGAAGGGATCTGGATGAGTGTTGAGATGCCTCCAGTTTATAGGAGGCAAGGGTGGAAGTGATCTGGATGAGTGTAGGGATGCCTCCAGTTTATAGGAGGCAAGGGTGGAAGTGATCTAAAGTATGAAAAATGTGGTAATGCATATTCATATGGTGAAAGGAAAACATTGTTTCCAAAAGGTGCCATTTCAGGAGGTGGGAACATTGGATAAGGAATGTTACCATGGTGAACCTTAGTGAAGGTTGAGGAGAAGCATGGTGGTCTGTGAAGGTTCTATTTTCTTGAGTCTGGTGCAGGTGCAGAGATCTGTGGGGAGGCGGATGTGCAGATCTGTGGGGAGGCGGATGTGCAGATCTGTGGGGAGGCGGATGTGCAGATCTGTGGGGAGGCGGATGTGCAGATCTGTGGGGAGGCGGATGTGCAGATCTGTGGGGAGGCGGATGTGCAGATCTGAGGAACAGTGAATTTCCGTGTGAAACTTCCCTTGTGGGAAGGACGTTTGTTCTATCTTGAGTGGTGTGTACATGTCTGTGGTTTCCTGGATTCTGGTTTGTCATGAATGTTGTATTGAGAGGAAGTGCATGGGGTGAAGGGATTTCTGTTGGTGGGTGCGATTTCGGTGTTGGAAGAAGGGTCCGTCTGCGCTGTTGTGTTGTGTGCGTTTGAATTGGTGGGAAGGATGGTGTTGGCAGGAGAGCTGAGAGTTTTGAGTGGTATGTACTCGTGCTTCAGGTTGTGGTGTTTTCGTTGTTGGAGAGGAGAGTTGTAGAAACGTTTTGATGACTTTGGCAAGCCTGATATTGCTGTCATTAGTAAGTTGTTTGCCATCAGTTGTGTAGCTTGTGTTGTTGCTGGAGCACATGGTGACATAGTGCACATTTTGCCTTTTCTTTGCCACGTGCTCCATGGCTGCGTTGCATCTGTTAAAGTGGTCAGCGGAACGCTTGTGAAATGGCAGGGCAATGAAGCGGATTTTCGCTTCGGGAAAGATGCTTGATGCCACTGAGGTGAGTGTTTCATATTCCTTTTGAGTCTGGGCTGCATTGTGAGTTTCGTTTCCGCTAACTAGAAATGAAACAGATTTTGTAGTCGGGTGTGTAGTGGTGGTGGCTTTGAGGGTTTTGGTGAGATCAGCTACTTTGTAGTTCTGCATTGACCTAATGTGTACAGAACCTCGGGGACACAACTTCCTTCGTCTCAGTGAGCGAAGGAGAGAGCATCCCAGAATCAGGTGTTCTGCATTGTTGGGGATAAGCTTTCCACCAGAGTTTGGCCGAGACCATTCATGAGGTTCAGCTGTGGTTTTGTTGCTGGAAGTGGTGAGGTTTGCTGCTGCATTGTGCAGGGGAGACGAAACCTCATCCTCGTGAGAGGACCTGTTGTGTAGCAGGGTAGAGGGAGGTGCAGTGGTGGATTTGGTTACTGGTGTATGGTCATTCGAGGCAGTGTCTGTTCGTTGCATTGCTGAGTTGTTTCCTGTGTTCATTTTTGTGTTTGAGTCAGGCAGTGGCTGAGAGGATGTTTGTCGGCATTTGCAGAGACATCCCTGTGTTTGTCTGGAGGATTTATTTTTGTCTGCAAGACATCGCACAGTGGTTTGGAGTGATGTGATATCTTGTTGTTTTTTTCCAGGCGTGTGAGTATGTCTTGCATGGACATGACAACATCAGTGCTGTGGGTTTTGATTCTGTTTGTGAGCTGTGTTTTGTGTCCAATAAGTCAGCACGCAGAAGTTGCAGGGCATTTGCCGAGTCAAGCACATTCACGTCACTTGAGAGGGCAGACAGCACTTCACACCTGGCGTTGTCTGTGTCTGAGGTTGAGAGGGTGTTGCCAGTGTCCCCATTTGCCGAGTCATACACAAGCAAGTCACTTTCGAGGGCAGGCGCCATCTGGCAACTGGCACTTTATGTGTCAGAGGTAGTGGGGATGATGCCAGTGTCCCCATCACGGAACACCATTGGAGGCATGATCTGAGGACCATTTGATACAGGCTCCTGTCACGTTAAAAATCCTCGTTGTATGGCTCATTTGCTTGTAGTCATGGGACTCAGAGGACTGAGTGGGCTGAGGGGGAAGTGGATGGAGTGATAAGGCGATGGGGTCGGAAGGGAGAACCTCCTCTTCAGGCTGTGAGGGGGTGTTGGAGGTGGGAGGTGGCAGGGTGGGTCGTAGAGGTCAGGCAACCGTTGTCATCAGTTGCAGGAGGAGGCTTATCTCTTGTCTGAGGGGGAGGCGGGGATGATGGGAGAGTGAATGCCTCACAGGATGCTTCAGACTGGACATTGGGGAGGGGAGGGGATAGGAAATTGTCTTTGGGAGGCCGGGGGTGGGTGGGGTGGGGGTGGGTGTTCTGGTGTAGGGTTTCTTTTTCTTCTACAGCATGGTGGGTCACAGGGAGCAGGCGACTGCAGTCATCTGTAGGACTCCTAGAATCCGAATGTGGAGACTGGCTTGTGATGCCTCAGACAACAGTCTGTTGACGTTGTCTAAGGCTTCAATTGTGCCTGCATTATACATAGCTGCTTTCTCTAGCAGATGCCTGAAGTCCGCCCAGAAAATTGTAGGCCTAATATTTTGTCTAGTCACTAATACTCTGGATGTTGTGTGGTACAGGGAGATCGTGTATTTTAGGACACGTTTCACAGTTTTTCTGCGTTGTCGTCACTGTTCTCCCTGTTTTGTCCAATGTGTGCGTCGCATTGCCAAAGAAATTTTCTGCAACACACTTGAAGGCTACAAACGATGCTGCACTGAAAGCTATTACAATATTGTCGGTTTTTTTCAATAGACACAATTTTCGGCCTCCTCGCAGCAGAACGATTCTTTGCAACGGTGCGCTGCTTATTTAGTTCATACTGTGTCCGCCTGGACCTTGTGAGCACACTTGGCGAGGCAGATGTGCTGTTGGTTGTGCTAAAACCAGAGGCTGTGGGTGCTGGGATATCGGGCGCAGTGATGATTTCAGTTGTAGCAGGAGCGTTGGCAGCTAGAGGGCGCGCCAGATTTGAAAGTGCTGGAGGCAAGGCCTCGAGGATGAGCATGATGCATGCTTTGAAGCCGCTGCCAGTGATGGGGTGTTAATTATCCAATTCTCTTCTACATAGTAGGAATTGGGGCATGCCAGAAATGATGACTATGTACCAACATACATGAATGTCTTTGATGTCAATACGAGAGAGAGAGAGAGCAGTTTGCGAAGATAGAGAGAGAGAGAGAGAGAGAGAGAGAGAGAGCAGTTTGCGAAGATATATATATATATATATATATATATATATATATATATATATATATATATATATATATATAGAGAGATATATATATATATATATATATATATATATATATATATATATATATATATATATATATATATATATATATATATATATATATATATATAGAGAGAGAGAGAGAGAGAGAGAGAGAGAGAGAGAGAGAGAGAGAGAGAGAGAGAGAGAGAGAGAGAGAGAGCAGTTTGCGAAGATGCAGTGTGCAAAAAAAAAAATCTGATTTTTTGGTCACTTTGAAAACTACTTCTGCTTTGTGGATGTTATTGCTGTGCGACTCTTGCATGAAAAATACTGCCTTGCAATCGAGTTGGTGAGCTTTGTAGGGTCAGACTTGCCCTAAAGATAAAAGTTTTCTTCTTGACGTTTTATTAATTTTTTTTTTATAGTTACGTACACCTTAAATTGAGGAATTGCAATTTGAGCATAGCGAATTTTTACTAGTCTGCAGGAAAACAAATGATAACCATTGATTCCCTACGGTTCAATTTATTTCTGACGCATTTGCCGTTATTTTGAAGGCGTAGTGAGATATTTCTTTATTATTTTGTCATTACCTGAATCGTAGTAATTTTGTGGTGAGAAATTGGGCGAATGACGTCAGGGTTACTGGAGTGATATGCCGATGAATGAATAATATATGAACAAGCCAATCAGGGTTCAGTCCCCTTGGTCACATGACCCATTCTGCTAGGGGAGTACATCGCCAACTGTGATGACCTTCAAGGTAAGTACATTTATGCATAAAATAAGAGCCCTGGGGTGTTTGTTTTCTTCTTTTATGTCTTACAGAGATGTTACACATTCAATACGATTTTTCTTGCATCGCTTGATATTCGGTTGTTAACCGAACTACGACACCGGCGAGTAGGCACATAGGCGTTCCCAGTTTCATCATGACGGAAGTAGGAAACCAAGGAGCCAATATACGGACTACTGCTGTTAGGCTGCGCTGAGGGGTGCTGCCAACGTAAATGCATCCCTCTGTTCTATACCATTATTACAGCCAACTCTTTTCATAGCCATGCAGACAAAAGCTACGTATTTTATTCGTGAAATAACGATTTCGAATCGATAATATAACTGCGATATCAAGGCCGCAGGCGTAAGTTGGGTTATTCGGTATCGGTACGAGATTTGGTTGTGATCTCGAGCCTGAGTAGTTGTTGTCGAATTGGGAGTGGTGTCCACAATCATAGATGGTCTTTAGATGCGTGAACGATGACAGGTTCAGTGGATATGGTTGATGGTGCAACGGGTGCTCACCATCCTAGTGGGCCGATCTGCCGGCATCATAGAGCATAATATATGCATGTAATCTTCCTTGCTACATTCGTATATTTTCATGCGTAGCATCGTGCAGGTTCCACATGGCCCGTATTACGTTGCTGATGTGGTATGTGCGATTTTGACACTAGTTATTGTCAATTGTATATGTAGTCTTCATCACAATCTTAATCTCGTGGAATTATTAACATCAGGGACCATCCCGAAATTCCTCCATTGCAAGCAAGATCGTTTCATCCTGGTTTATGATGAGGTTTTGTATAAGAGAAAAATATGCTAAACCATACCAGGCACATAGAAATATGTATTTGATGTTTGCTTTGATCTCCCTTGAGAATTATTTTTAGAGTCTTTTCAATATGGTATAATGTAGCCTGTGGCTTCATTTTGATTTCACTAGTGACGATTTTACTTCAGTGACATGCACTGAGTACCGTCATTACTGTCAGATGAAACATATTGTTGTGTATGTATATGTGCGTGACTACAGCTATGTCTGAAAATGAGTAGTAACGGAAATTGTTATTAGTATTAATGATACATAATGAATTCATTCTTCCTTCCTGTAGGAAAGAAATTTACCACATTATGTGAAATGTGTGATTTTCTTTTAATGTAGTAATGGAGTGTGTGTGTGTGTGTGTGTGTACACATGTGCACTCAGGGTGTGTAAGTGCAGATCTGCATGAGCAGGTGGCCAGATGTAAATGTCTGTTGGTCAAATAACGTGTAGGTGGTTACATGTAGGTCCAGGTTTGCTTGATAATGTATACATGTACAAGTGCTCACCTTTGGGTGTGGATGTATCTGTTGCTATGCATGCGTGTGCTTTTGGTGTGGTGTACATGAATGGTGTGTGTGTTCCCATGCACGTGTGTGTGTGTGTGTGTGTACATGTGTGTGTGTGGGGGGGGGAGGGGTAGGGGTGGGGGGTCGTGGTGTGTGTACAGGAGTGTGCATGCATGCCCCTAGTTATCTGACACTGCCTGTGATGTTTCCAAATTGAAATTTGAATAGAAGGATTTGTTTATAGAAAGCTTACACACACATATATGTTTTGTGGCATTGGTTTTCATTAGACGAGAAAGTATTACTTATATCATTTTAGTTGGTTTTGATCATAATGTGTCTGACAGATGAGGCATGAAAAACCCAACTTGTGACCGTGCATGAGAAACAAGGTTAAAGTTGGCAAAGCAGTTTTCGAGCAAATGCCAAGAAAAGTCGTCAGCGCATTAATGAAGTCAGATATTTGCTGGCCTGGGCCCGTATTCACAACGGCGATTTATCGGCAATTTATTTTAACATCGATTTATCTCTAAACTCAGACGATTCCAACTGCCTGTTCCGCTCTCCCTTGGCTGGAAACCAGTATATATAGCAAAGCGCAACCTAGGATCCTCTGACGAGCGTACCTTATCTAACCGATCAAGATAACGCGGGGCTAGGGGATAAATCGAGTGTTAAAAAGATAAATCGCCGTTGTGAATACGGGCCCTGATCTTTATGTTACTGTAATTGTAAAGATTTGAATATTTCCTAGGAACATGCTTCTTTTTTCTGGAATATGCCTGAATGGATATATGTACTATTGTGGTTGAAACTTTTAATTTTTTCATTTGTCTTACTTCAGTCTTGTTTACTTGTGCATGGTCACATATGTTTATCTGGATGTATGTACTTGTACTTGATAAGACTAAGAGCTCTTGATTATTTTAGTCTTGTATTTTCTATAAGGAATAGAAAGTTTTTCCTTCAAAACTATGCATTCACAAACCTGACCAAACAATGATACTTAAATAAAAATTTTAGTTTGGCTACAGCATTCAAAATTTCTGCTACTTAGGAGGTACATTTTGAAGTGAAGATGGTTTCCTCGTAGCTCTAGTGCATGTGTGGATCATTTGTGAAGGTGTGTGTGTGTGTGTGCGGTTAGTCAACACCTATGAATCCTCACAGATCTGAGGTGGGTTTCCCAGCACATTCAAATTATCCAAGACAATTCAAAGCAATCCAAAAGGCAATGCCAGTCTTTTTAAGAGTGATTGATATACTAATGTGCAACATCTTACCTGTCAGTTCTTGTAATAAATTTGTTTGTCAGTCTAGACACTCTCTGCTTTTCCATCCCAATTTTGATACTACTCCCATATGAATACAGTGATCACTTAAAAATGATATGGAAAATGCTTTTTGGATTGCTTTGGATTGCAGATCCATTGTCTGGGACACCCACCTCAGGTGGCATCTTTCTCTTGCTCTTTCTGCAGAGTGCTTACTTCTGATACAACTCTCCATAGTGAGACACTCCTTCTCCACATATGATCCCCCTGTGGGTTCGGGGTAAGAATTGACCCACTGCATCTCCCCACACAATTCGTAAGAGGCGAATAACTAGGAACATTTACTCTAAACTGTTCTTGTGATTTTCGTGCTTAATGGCCTTACAGTGTATAGCCTACAAAGGCTGATAGTGATAGGCTGTAAAACACTATCCATCCATCCATCCATCCATCCATCCATCTCCACATATGAAAATGCACCTGAACTTGTTCACTGCCCAGTCTGTTGACAAATTGGCCCTAGAAGATAGTCATGTTATGAGTTCAGGGTGTTATGTCTGGCCTCCTTCCCATGTGAGTCATGGCTACAGATCCTTATCAGTGAGTGATGGGAATGTCCACTTGGCTCTTGTGTATTGGCTGCAGTATGTTGGCCACAATACTTGATGCAGTGTCCTCTGCAGTTGTGCCAATCAGGAAAAGGGAACTTCAATGCGTTGGTAATACATAATGGGTCTTAATGAGTTCTGCTGTTATTGTGGACCTCTGCTGAAATTCATGGCTGAGTAGACTGTTCTACCTGGCAACTGGGATGACTTACTGGATGGCATTTAGATGAGGCTTTGGCAGTTAGATACAAGCGATGCATTTCTGCCTCCTGTGATTCAGTGTTTGATGCCAGTTTCATACTGAACATTCAGACTCATCAAGATATATCTCTGCTCTGATTGGCTTTTGTTGGGTTGGTTGATCATGGCTATTATTACGATCTCCATCATGATACATGTTTTGATAAGCAGTACAGAAATCAGAAATATGCATGAAAAGATGAAATCAAGTTCAAAGGCTGCAGCTTAAGCCTTGGAGTGTCACAGTCTGAAAATGTTGTCAGCAACGTTGAAGTACCACAGTAGGCTCGAGCTCTGTGTGTGTGAAAATTTATGTTGGTTAAAGCATATTTCTATCAACCAATGAGAGCACAGTACACATCAGAGCTGGTCTGTCATCAATGTCAGTTCCCTGGGAGTGTGCTTTTTTGTGTGTGTATGTGTGTGTGTGTGTGTGTGTGTGTGTGTGTGTGTGTGTGTGTGTGTGTGTGTGTGTGTGTGTGTGTGTGTGTGTGTGTGTTAGTCTTATCATGGCACTCCGAGGGTTAAGGGACCCCCCCCCAAAAATACTGTTACCTGACCAACCCCGTTTTTTGTGCCAACCCCCTTAAAAAACTTTTTGATGGTGAAAGAAAAAGAAAAAAGAATAAGCTTCTCCTTTCTGCTCATTGCATCAGCAGAAAAAAGTGGCATTGTTTGCAATAAAACTAGATTTGTGCATAAACGGTCAGGACATAATTATACCAGTTGTTCACTCTACTGGACATTTTCCAGGATATTCATCCTAATGCAGGAAAAGAAGTCCATGTCACTAGCCAGGGCAAAGATGATAGGAGATGAGTGTCCTTCATGAGGGATTGGTACTTTCATTAAAGTCGCCCCACTCCACTTTGTGCCAGCTTAGACCAGTAATGCAGTATTTTTCTTAACATCTGATGCAGTTGGTAGAAGATGAATTATGTGTCAGGAACAGAGGTCCATGAATACTAGACCTGTAGTCTTGTGGACATGTCAAACTGCTCAAGCATGGCAAGCAGAGAGAGTTGATATTTAGGATGTGGGATGTATCTTAAAGGTGCTGCAACTCCAACTTATTCTGGTTGGAGAAACACCCCAAAAATCAAATGCACTGTATGATGTCATTTATTAGATAGTTTCTGGCAAGATTTAAAGCTTCATGAGAAGAGTGTCTTGCCAGAAGAAATGGCAACGAGGTGCTGGAGTTGGACAAGTAACTGGGTCTAAGGACGAACACTAGATCTACAAAACGGCCCTTCTCAGGGCCCCACTATTCATTAAGAAAGAATTTTAAAAGTTGGACTACCCGTCACCAATTGCCCCTCCAGTTGACCCAGAAGAAATGGTGTGAGTGATAAGTGTTGGATTTCCTCCACTTTGAGTGGTAAATATGTGTCATATATAATGATTTGGGTAGTGGATTTGGCATTTGGTGACCAGGTTGTTTTTGTCATGGGTTGGGCTAGATCTTCCAGGTTGATCTGAATGCACAGTTGATCAAAATGATTTGACCCTGTCGGAGTGTCCCAATGCCCTTGTAGTTTCTGGCTACTTGGGGCCACCCCTGGCTGAGCTACAGGAGCAGGCCTGAAAAACCCAACAGCCAAGGGTTCCACCTGATGAGGGGGGCATCAAGCAGCCCAACCATATGTTAAGTCTTCACTGAAGCTCTGTTTAGTCTGCATTTGTAGTGGTCATGGTCTCAGTTTGACTGCACAATTCATACAGTTACAACAAGGAAGGGATTTAAGGAAGCATCTATCCAGAGGCACCATATATCTTATAACTTACCATTTTGGTACATTTGGATGGGTTGGTTTGTCAGGTTTGTCATACTTCTTTCTTGTTCAAGCCCTTGTTCCAGGGAAGAGAGAGGTAACTTATTGCATTTGTAGCTTGGTTAATGACAACTACAATTGTAGGTTTATTAATGGTTTCACTGCATCTGAGAAGGGAATGTGAACTTGTGGGGCAATGTATGTCTGGAGGGCACAGGTATGTGTATAGGAGAATGTGTATGCATGAATAATTGAAGATAGTGGGAAAAGATGACTAATTATTATGTGGGTGTACTGAATGTCACTCTTGACCACCAAATGTTGTCATGTAGATGTTTGTGCCGCACATCATTCACTCAATTTAGTTCCCCTTTTTATGATTGATTTTACTTTCCAGGATAAAGAATCATTGACTGATTGAGAGAGGTGTGCTAATTCCACCTCCTTCCTTTCCCCAATCTCAAAGACTTCCATTTGGTCACACTAGCACTTCAGGCTTGCTTAAACAGGGTCATGTCCAATGGATGTTTCACTGAGTTGTGGTAAGCTTGTCACCTTTGATCTGGATGGGATTAGCAACAGTGCACTTTCAGGGAAGAAAGAGAGTTGCTTTTGTAGTAACATGAGTGTTGGACTTAAAGGACCATCACAGTTTGTACAGGTCATGTATCTCTGTTGACTGAAATCTTTCCATGCGCTCTATTCATTAAAAATAATGCAGCTAGTATGCTTCAGATACCACCATTTTTTTTGCCTATTGGCTGCTGAAGACTCTGCAGTATTTGTTTTCCATTTGTTTAATCAATGATTTGATTAGAAATCAAGCTCTGTGTAATTTACCCAGACATATTTGATTTGGCTGGGCATATGGAAAGAAATGGTGCCAGGCAAAGTGAGAGTAGTAAGAGGAGGGGGGGGGGGGAGGGGGGGGGAGGGGGGGGGGGGATGGAAGCAGTAGGGAAGTGTAATGAACTGCTGTGGACAGATCAATGGTTGCTGGGGGAACAGGAAGTGGGCAATTTCACTACAGGACTGCCAGAACCTATGCATTGGCAGGTGGTGGGTGGGTGGGGTTGTGCCACAAATTGCATCTCATGCCTCAAACCTCATCAGAGGGGCCAGAAATGGGGTGGGGGACTAGGGGGTAGGGAGACTATTCTCTTCACCCCCTGCAGACAAGGATTGAACTGGCAACAGGAGCAGCAGCAGCTGTGACTGCAAGGCAGTCAATGTCCTTCTGGGATGGATCCAGTTTGATGGTTATTGATTCATTGATCTGTTAACTCTGCCTCTATGTTGGGAACCACTGGGTCAGCATGGGGGTAGAAAGGTGGATGGAGCAAGGGTTGGGTTGGATGGGATGGGATGGGATGGGACTGGGACTGGGAACCTGTGATTTGCCTGAAGTTGGTGATTTTGCTGTGTTACATATATTCTGCATCAGATTATTGAGGGTAAGGTATTGTGGAGGTTTGCATGATTCTTTCATGTGCAGAGGACATATTGCTGAACAGCTGTCGCATTGTGTCCATAACAGTAGTCAGTGAGACCATGGTTTAATTTTATCTTTCTAGCAGGCTATAGACAAAGGAATCCATAAAGTTACATATTGCCATGTTCTCGGTGAACTTTTGAACTCCGTTAACTTCAACGTTCCTTGATGGCAGCATGAAATTACCACAATACACTGTTGCCATTTATGTTGATACATGACTGTGCGGGACTGTAGAAATGAAACTTCGGACATTTATATTTTTTAATGTGCTGTTTGACACAGCAGTCTGAGGCTTTCTGTGGTGTTGCATACATGTATTATTTGTTATGATGCTTGTACGGTGATTTGATCGGCTTAACTGGCCTAATAGACAAGTTGATATAATACAGGACTTATTACTTGTTGATTTGATTTGGGTGGGGTTTAAGTTACTTGTACATGTAATTTGGGAAGGAAATGTTGATGACATGTCGATAAGTGTTTGGTTCAGAGATGATCAATGTGAAGAGGCAAACATGCAATGAGCAGAAATCTGATGTGTAACTAGTGTGGGACTTCAGTATCCTGGAAAGAGTGTAAGAATAGAACTTTGTTAAATGAGTGGTTTAGATTAATTTCGTTTTTTAATATGTCCAGGCATTATTGCACAACTTGATTACAACAACCTGAAGTTTCCCATGCATTTGTGGTGAATGATTTGCTGCTGTTGTGTATCTGGAGATTTTCAAATGTATTACAAAAAGCTAAGGAAATACTTTTGAAATGAAAGTTCTCTGCAATAATTGTGCTCAGTGAGACAATGATTCCTATGTGAAAAGAAGACTGTTCAATCAGTGGGACAGAAACCTACTTGAAATGCACTCAATCATGCTTTTTCTGTGATCAAGGTTTTGAATTTGGTATCATGTGGTGTCCCATCGTGGCATGTCCAATATAGTGTTACAGTGTTATTATGGCATGTTTTCCTGCTTATTTGTACTGAATTGTGTAGATCTACTTATGAGTTTCTGTTTTCTTTTTGAATGAACAGGTTTTTAGAACCCCATAAATAACTTGAGGTGGAAACAGGTAGTTCTACTCTTTCATAATCTTACAATAGATGTGTAGCAGATTTGCGAGCCTAAAATTGGCATGACCATGGAGAGAATGTAGAAATTATACAATGTCTTGCCACCATCTGCTTTAATTAGGTCCAAAGCATGTTCTCTTTTGGCACGTCTTTCATACAAACTGGAGATAAACTGTAAAAATGATTCATTTTCATGACAGACCTTGGTTTGTGTGAGATTCTGCAAGCTAACCAGGTGGCTCACATGTAAACTGATGCTGCAGACCATGTCACTTTCAGATGTAGGTGATGTCTTTCGTGAATGGCTAATGGGTAGCAGGGTATCTAGTGTCAGGTCTTGGCCAAGATGGTGCACATGCATGTGGTGTAATTCCTTGTCTCTGCTTTGTCTCAGCCAACACTAATATCTACAGCTAATACCAGCCCTTCTTGCATGTGTTACCGATAAGCTTGGGCATCTCCCTAGTAGAATTTATTCGGTTCCATAGGTCCTGCTGATTTAACAGTCAAATAATACTTTGGCTGGGCCTCCATTTTTGCTGTCAATAATTAAATCCTGAGTTTAATAGTTTGTGCTTTTTCAAACAAGTTCAGCATTGCAAATGTTGGTTTGAATTTAGGCCCATCAATTTCTCTTTCCTGGTAATTATTGGCTCTCGTGGATATAAGTACTCTATATCTGTGTTTTTGCAGTGGGTGTCAGCAATGAAAGTAGTTGTTCATGAAGTTTTAGCACTGTATTTTCATGACTGTCCTCTGTCATGATCATGGCTTTGATCACTGATTTGTGAGAGTCATGACCCAGAGTAAGATTCCAAAAAGTGCATTTTAAGTTGCCTATGTCTGAGTTTCTCTTCAAGTAATGGTGGAAACAAATGGCATGATCTTGTCTATTGAATAGCAATTTTATATTTCAGTCCTTTCTGGCTAGCCCAGAAATCAATCACATAGATGAGTGCTGGCATTCTGGTGTGTTGTAGTTTGAGGAAAGGAAAGCTAGCCCAGAGCTCTAGTACATACATGTATGCCAGTGGTGAACACCTAATGTCAGAGGGATTATTTGGAACACTCTGAGTCTTTTATGGTTACTAGCTGTGTATCACCTTGTGTTCATGAGGAAAGAGGAAATAAGATTTAGAAAAAAATCTATTTGATCTCAGCAGTATCAATTATGTGGGCAGAGGTTGTGAAAAGCAGCAGTATCAGTGTGAGTAAGTCAGGTCAACTGGAGGGAAAGTGTGTCATAAATCTGTCAAAGCTGTTCAAGTAGAAAGCAGCAAACATACATGTAAAAATAATCTCTGCAAAGTGCCAACACTGGGTTGCAGACATGTATGTAATAATTGATTTAGTGATTGATTTACCTTTGCCCTTTAAGTGCATGTGTTTTTTTTTCTCTTGTAAATGCATGGCAGCAATAAATCGAAATGTAAAACTGAGCTGTTTTGGTATTAGAACCTAAAACCAGTAAGAAATTATTTATGTGTAACTGATTAGATTTTTGTACATTTATTTGGTCAATTCTTTTCCTATACATCACAGGATCCTGGTTTTGTTGTGGCCATCTTGAGTTTGTGTGTGTGTGTGTGTGTGTGTGTGTGTGTGTGTGTGTGCATGCAGGAGCGGATCAGTTCTTCTTTTTTTTTGGGGGGGGGGGTTTCCTAACTTTTTTAAGAACGGGGAGGGGGGGTGGGTGTTAAAGGGCTTAACCAAAACGTGATAGTGGGGGTGGGGTGTGTGTGTGTGTGTGTGTGTGTGTGTGTGTGTGTGTGTGTGTGTGTGTGTGTGTGTGTGTTTCAGTGCTCAACCGATACCTGAAAGTGTGTGTGTGTGTGTGTGTGTGTGTGTGTGAGAAGGACGACCTCCTTGGAGCGCTTGCAGCTCAGCCTGAACGTGAAAGGGTGGGTGGGGAAGCGACCCTGTAGGATCACTTGGAGCTCAGCCGAAATGTTAAAGGGGAGGGGGGGGGGGGGGATTTTCTGGCGCATTCTGCTGGTGATCGTTACTACTTTCAGGCTGCACGTTTTGTTACTAATAACAATAGTTTTTTAAAACTTTTTTAAATTTTTTATTTTTTTTATTTTTCTGTTTGGGGGGGGGGGGGGGGGGGGACCCCGGGGACCCCCCCCCCCCCCCTCGTCCGCCCCTGGTGTGTGTGTATTTTAAAGTATTTTATGTAGCACTAATGGAAGTGATGATAACATTGTTTAATATCAACTCTAGCTGAAATCACTCTTTGCCCCAATTTCCCTGCAATTCAGCCAGCCCTCACAACAGCTTTCTTTTCCTTAACTGCTTAAGTAAGTAACTTCAGGAATCTGATAGGGAAGGGATAGCCCTCGCTTGCTTGTGGCTGTTTGGAAACCTATTTCTAAAAATAGCCATCCCTTGTGACGGTGTGCCAAGCTGTGACAAGTCTAACTTGCCCGAGGTCTGAATATAGCTGCCCTCCACCACCACCCTCACCAGGACTGTG
>JAWQFJ010027195.1:0-5000 GCA_034096865.1 Theodoxus fluviatilis
GCTTCCAGTCAAAATCCGCCCCCATGGTGTCTGGTCTCCCCAGGCACGACAGGGAGGATGGAAGGGCAAAAGAGGAAGGCGACGCTTCAAACAGCGCTCTCTACCTGGCTGCAGAAGGTCCTGCCGACAGCGAACCTGTGCAAGGCCAAAGGTCAAAACCTCCAGAGAGGAAAGAAACCGCGCCACGGACACGACACGCCCCAATCGACACGCGGCGTCGGCCGTCGATTCCTCGCTTGCACGCCTTTGATACGGGAAAGAGGCAGGACGCTGGCAAACAGCGGGAAAGGACAGGCATCGTTACAGGCACAAACGTACTCCCGCGACACAAGTTTTCCGAATCTACGGCGGAAAAGTCCTTGGAAATCCGTGACTTGACTTCATCCTTCCAGAATGAAGGCCATGAAACGCATCCCTCTGAAAAAGGGCCGCTCGGCTCCAAGGCCCGTTATTGCTCCAGAGATGACGACGACGATGAAATCTTTGACCTGGTCGAGATATCTTCAAAGAGCGTACCACAGGAGAGATTTTTTCCGCCAGTGAGGAGTGAGCCTCAACGCAACACGAGGAGTCTCACCTTCACCCCTGAACCGTCGGAGTGCAGGCAGCTGTGGGACAGTGTGAGGTTCGCACAACTTCTAGCTCGGCTTCGAGGAAGGGAAACGAGCCATGTCGACACGTCCCAAAACTGCAGCGCGACTTGGAGAAGTCTAGAGTCTGAGATTGCCGACACTAAAGCCTCACCCACAGAATGTGATGGACATCCGCTCATTGCGGAAGTCAGTCGTCCGCTGAGGGGTTCGGCGCGTCGACGAGGCGAGGCAGGGGAAGGCAAACGTCTGGAACCTTCCTCGACAGCGACAGAGCGACCTGGAAACTCGCCAGCTGACCACTTCCCTCCACACTTCACGCCAGAAATGCCGGACGCTCTCGACATCCAGCCCATCTCGAGGCATTCCTCTCTCTTCTGGCTGTACTCGTCCGACATCGACCTGAACTGGTGGGAAGGTAAAGGCGAGAGCGGTTTCCAGCTGGAGCCCTCCCCGCACTGTCGGCGCGGTGCAACGAGTGGAAGCTCGCCTGCCTCGCCGACTACCAGTTCGACAAGCTCTGTTGAGGAAGTGACCGTCAAGACGCTTCCCAGACACTACTCTTCCCCTGCTCTTCGCGTGAGTTTCTCTTCCTCTCGCTGTCTGCCGGTGATCAGTGAGACATCTCCCAAGGCCAGAGGCAGCTGTACAAAGCTTTCTATCGCTTCCTTCAAAGAAGCGTCTTCCAATGAGAGCATCACCAAAGAAGCTATGCATCCACCGAAATACCCTAGTGGAACTCTTATCTCTCGGAATGAAAACAGGTCAAACAGGAAAGAGTCCACAACACACTCCAGTATCGTAGACCCAAGGAACTTTGAATGGAAGCCATCTCGAAGAAGATCCCGTGGCCTGACAAGTAGAAAGCGACCAGCTTGGGCAGAGAAACCCAGGACGCTCTCTCCTCAACGAAAGGACGCACAGCCAGCAGTCGACGCTAACACAGTTCCTACGAAAGTTACGACATCAACGCTGGTACAGAAGAGACTCGCAGCTAGCTGGACACAGGAAAACTCTTTTAAGGAGAAAACTGTAGTTCCAAAGGAGACAAAACCCAAAGAGCTGAGCATGCGCTCTTTTCCGCGGAAGGACACACAGCAGAGAGACGACAGCACCAAACCTACCACCAGCGTCACTATACCCAGATTGGCGCGAGAAAAGCTGGCGACTCACTGCTTTCGAAATAACACCGCCGAGAAGAAAGGAGTAGTCCCGACGAAGGCGACACCTCCTGTACTGTCGTTGCTTTCTCATCCTCGGAAGGACACACAACGAGGAGAGGGCAATAACAAGAGCACCACCAGCGTTTCGATGCTGGAGGGAGCAACCGCTGTCCGGACACAAAGGCCCTCCATTCAGGAGAGAGCTTTAGTCCAGAAAGACGAGAGTGATCCGGGAATGGCCTTACCGAGCAGTTTGTCTTTCTCGGTTTTGAAGCCGCCTCTAAGACGGAGAAAAACTCGACGCATAAAAAGTTGTCTGGAGCCTTTGCCTCCGTTGTTGCATAGAAACTAAACCCAGGAAAAGTTTTCAAGAGAAGCAATTTCGGTGTTGACAATCGAGTAGAGGAAAATCCCACTCAAAGATTGTTTTTGAATTTTGGCAGAAAAAAGCAGTCGGAAAGCAGGACACACGACGGAAAAAAGAAGACATGTTTATCAATGAACGATGCTCTTCCGGAACATAGACTTCACAAGCGAAAACGTCAAAAATAATCTGATCCAGATTTTCAGTTAAAGCATAAAATCAGCTGCTCTCGTCTTGCTCTGAGGAATTCAAAATTGGATCTGCACCTCTGAAACGAGGGGAACAGGAAAAAATATTTGAAGACACAAACTATGATATCAGTTTTCAAATCTGCAAGAGATGAATGAGTTGGAAAGTGTACTTGGGTGTAGGCCTACATCCTGACTCCTTTTGCTTGCCTAACTGAATCAAAGATTCTTCTGCCTCTTAACTGGTCGATGTGAAAAAACAATTGTGTAATATAACACGTGCATATGCTGCTCTCAAACACACTTCTTTGCATCCCACACTCTCTTTCATAAAGACAGGGAACCAAGTAATGAATTTAATTACATTGGATCTTCAGCTCGACGGGAACAAGGCATCCACCCACAGGCATTTTTGCATGCATGTAAGCAGAAAGGAAGGAAGTAAAGGATGGGAAGGAGAAAAGGAAAGGAGAGAGAGCGGCAGGGGAGAGAGAGAGAGAGAGAGAGAGAGAGAGAGAGAGAGAGAGAGAGAGAGAGAGAGAGAGAGAGAGAGTGGCAAGCTGAAAGATAGGTACACAGACGAGACAGACACACACTGACAGACAGACAGACACACACACACACACTGACAGACAGACGGAAAGACACACACACAGAGGCAAACGCACAGACATAAAGACAGAAATAGTCAGTCAGACAAATAAAATTCTCTCTCTCCCTCTTCCCTCGCTACTTCTTTTACTATCTTAATCTCTCTTTTTTAATACCTCCATTGATTTTAGCAATATTGAGACGATACCCTGGCTCATGTCAATAAAGAGTTAAAGAGAACGTAAACAACGATAGTGTGTGGAGAGCCACGTGGTATAGGAGAGAACTACATACTGCTGGGGCCGCTCCATGCCCCCTCATTAGCTGGAACCCCTGGCTGTCGAGCGTTCGAGAAGAAAAAAAAGCTTTGATTATGTGTGAAAAATGAATGAAAAGCCACGGGGAACAAAGTACTTGCTCCCAGATAAACGACTTTTCATTGATTACCAGTTACTACCATTATGGGATAGTTTCCCCTCTCCCAGCTTCTGTCGTTATGATCGAGATGGCACATGACTAACAAGCGTTCTTATTGACAATATGAGTAAACTGAACAGCCAAAAGATTGCTTATAATTGATAGATGTTGCCTAATTACTGCGAGATATGATAATTACCCAAGGGTTATATAGCATTTGTTTGTGTCGATTGAGTGCAGGAATGATGAAGAATTGTTCGAGGAAGTGATTTGCTATTTCATTCTTGTTCTGATCTCGAAAACTAACTGATTCTAGCCTTTACATGTATTGCTTCTTCTTACACCTGAAAGGAATTGGTCTTTGTTTATGGATTTTGTTACATTTACGGGATTTGCCGGAAAGAAATATTATTATATATGACATAAAATTGTTTTATAGTCCTTCTTATAATGTACGAAAGGAAAAAAAATATTAAAAGCACATAGTGTTTAAAAAGTGGAGATTTGTCCTTTTGTTGTTGTTGCATAGACAATGTAAAATGTGAGTCATTATGCAGAACTTATGCATGCTTGCATGCGCGCGCGCGTATACTCACACACATACACACATTAACTTACGTACGTACACACACACCTGAACACATGCACACTCCTGAACACATGCACACACACACACACACACACACACACACACACACACACACACACACACACACACACTCTCGGGGTGGGGGATGGGCGGGGGGGAAGGGGGGTGGGAGGCATATTAAAGTCATAGTATTTTTGGTGATAAACTGGCCTCTACTATCACTAAATCTTATTTTAAAATAAGCCAAAAGATACATTCATCAAGGCAGATGCTTTAATTATGATACTGCTTTAGAGGTCTTCGGACAAGTCCTCCAGTCAACATGTAGAATTGAAAAAAGAATTGCTTTCAGAAATGGAACGTTAGACAAATTTCAGAGCAAATGGTCACCTATATTTCCAATTAATAGGATATTATAAGAAGAAAAAGTCCTTTCCCAATACCTCCTGATCATGTCCCCCTCTCCTTTCCCCATCTTACCCCCACCCCCGACCCCCACCCCCCACCCCCCACTCCAGACCTCACAGCATCTAGTCATATGTAGAAATGCTTTTGGCTCTCTTTTTTCTTTCTTGTCTTTTCTTATCATATCTAGTTGTTTGTGTGCAAGCTGCTTGATGTTGCAGTATCTGTACCAAAGACTTACAGCCATGTGTATGTATTTCCTTGCTGATGCATTTCCCTTTTCTGAATTGTTGAAAAAATTTAAACCACCTGAGTCGTAGTCCCATGTGCCCCTCAGTCGTTAGCAGCGACGAGGCTTACTACGAGGAGGTCTGCCTCGCCGAAGCGCAGTTGGGGATGACAACAGAAGGAAGCTGGTCTATTGCAGCTTCCACACTCCACGAACTGTCCCCTGGCTGCCCTCTGGTGCAGCACATTCCCCCAAATCCAGCAAGATGTCTTCTCTGCCGCTTCAGTCATGACCCCCAGGAACTTTAAGATCTGTCTCTTGGGGAGAACTAAGGCTTGTTCAGGAGGCGCAGCGATTCAAAGCGCTCCACCCGCTTCACTTCTGAACGGCAATTTTGGGGCGTGCTTCACTCAGCGCTGTGCAGCACAGAGAAGCGCGCATCCGTGGTGATTCACACGATTTTC
>JAWQFJ010027195.1:10000-15000 GCA_034096865.1 Theodoxus fluviatilis
GGCGAAAGGACGGACGGACAGACGGGCGGAAGGACGGACGGACGGACGGAAGGACGGACGGACGGACGGACGGACGCAAAGACAGTTACAAGGTCACAGACAGACTCAAAAACAAACACAAACAGACACAAAGACATACAAAGACAGACAAAAAGACACAAAGAGAGATCAAATCAAATTAAATTCAAATCAAATCCCCTCATCACGTGAATAAATGAATGAATGAATGGAATGAATGAATGAATGAATGAATGAATGAATGAATGAATGAATGAATGAACGAATGAATGAATGAATGAACGAACGAACGAATGAATGAATGAATGAATGAATAAGGAAAGAAAGAAAGTTTTAAGGTTGAGATGATAGGCGAAAGAAAAGACTGTCAAATGCATATAGTACATTCACATATCGGGTCAGTCCCCATCTAGAAGTTAAGCTATTTTCTTATCTCACTCACGCATCTGCTTCCCTTCCAGGACTCAGCAGAGGCTTGCTGGCCAGCAAGAGGGACATGGAGAGGCTTGTGTTTCCTTCCAGCATGCCTTCCTTGCAGCCCTCTGACAGGCGCATCTTCATGAGAGACTTAGGTATGCCCCTCCACATTTCACAGCAGAGCATATCACAGCTTAGTATAGCAAAGCACAGCATAGCATTGCATTGCACAGCTTAGCATAGCAAAGCACAGCATAGCATTGCATTTCACAGCAGAGCATAGCACAGCTTAGCTTAGCAAAGCACAGCATAGCATTGCATTGCACAGCAGAGCATAGCACAGCTTGGCATCGCATACCATTGCATAGCACTGCTTAGCATAGTACAGCACAGCACAGAACAGCATTGCACAGCATAGCACAGCATAGCATTGCACAGCATAGCATAGTACAGCACAGCACAGTTTTGCACAGCATAGCATTGCAAAGCATTGCATTGCATTGCACAACACATCACAGCACATCACAGCATAGCATTGCATTGCACAGCTTAACATAGCACAGCACAGCATAGCACAACATAGCACAGCTTGGCATCGCATACCATTGCATTGCACTGCTTAGCATAGCAAAGCACAGCATAGCATTGCATTGCACAGCATAGCATAGTACAGCACAGCACAGAACAGCATTGCACAGCATAGCACAGCATAGCATTGCACAGCATAGCATAGTACAGCACAGCACAGCATTGCACAGCATAGCATTGCATAGCATTGCATTGCATTGCACAACACAGCACAGCGCATCACAGCATAGCATTGCATTGCACAGCTTAACATAGCACAGCACAGCATAGCACAACATAGCACAGCACAGCATAGCATTGCATTGCACAGTGTAGCATTGCACAGCACACCACAGTATAGCATTGCATTGCATAGCATAGCACAGCGCAACAGAGCACAGCACAGCACAGTATAGCATTGCACAGCATAGCATAGCACAGCACAACAAAGCACAGCACAGCATACCACAGCACAGCACAGCACAGTATAGCATTGCATTGTACAGCATAGCATAGCACAACATAGCACAGCACAGCATAGCATTGTATTGCACAGTGTAGCATTGCACAACACAGCACAGTATAGCATTGCATTGCACAGCATAGCATAGCGCAGCACAACAGAGCACAGCACAGCACAGTATAGCATTCCACAGCACAGCATAGCACAGCACAACAAATCACAGCACAGCACAGCATACCACAGCACAGCACAGCACAGTATAGCATTGCATTGTACAGCATAGCATAGCACAGCACAACAGAGCACAGCACAGCACAGCATACCACAGCATAGCACAGCACAGCACAGCATAGCACAGCACAGCACATCATAGCATAGCATTGCATTGTACAGCACCAATTTGCATTGCATTGCGCAGCGTAGCATTGCACGGCACAGCACATCATAGCATAGCTTTGCATTGCACAGCACAAATTGCATTGCATTGCACAGCGTAGCATTGCACGGCACAGCACATCATAGCATTGGTTAACACAGCATAGCATAGCACTGTATTGATTAACACAGCCCAGAATAGCATAGCATTGATAAATACAGCTTAGCATGGTTTAATACAGCATAGTATAGCATTGCACAACATAGCATAATACAGCATAGCAAAATATAGCATAGTTAACTCGTAAAAGTTCACAGTAGAGCAGAGTGTAGAAAAGAATGGCTGCAAGACACAAATCAGTTTCTTTAATAAATTTGAATGTGAAAAGATTTATGAACAAATATACTGCTGCTGCTGCTGCTGATACTACTACTACTACTACTACTACTACTACTACTACTACTACTACTACTACTACTACTACTACTACTACTACTACTACTACTACTACTACTACTACTACTGACTGATGATGATGATGATGATGATGATGATGATGATGATGATGATGATGATGACGACGATGACGTTGATAACAATGCCGACGATGATGGTGATGGTGGAGATTGGTATGTTGGTATATAACTGTTGTTGCTGATGTTGTTACTGTTATTGTTAATTAATTTTACACAAACACAAACACACACACACGCGCGTTCACACAGACATGTACACACACGCAAACACGTTCCCACACACACGCACACACACACACGCACAGTCACACATGTACACATATCGACACACACACACACATCCACACAAACACACACACGCACACACACACTCATGCACACACACACGCACACACACACACACACACACAAACACACGCGCGCACACACACACATACACACAGTTAAACACACACACGCACACACAAACAGACACACACAAGCACGCAAGCACAGATGCATGTACGCGCGCGCATACACACACACAAACACACACACACGTGTTCACACACACACACACTCATATGCAATCACACACACACACACCCATACACACACCCACACATACACACACAAAAACACACACACACTTACACAGGGAGAAAGAAATACACACATACACACTCATACACGTACGCACGCACACTCGCGCACATTCTCACTTTACCTTAGGAATCATCGATCACTACAACTATCTACTATCGGATGCACTCTCTAATAGCATTGAATAGGTTTGAAATGACGACTGAAGTTTATGGTAGCGATGAGCTATAGCATTCAACATTGAATTATTTTTTTGTTTTTTCCTTTCATGATAACGTGCTCAGACATGTGATTTTTACAATACCCATTGCTTTCACTGAAGTCTTCACACATTAGTGTACGTTTGTTTGTTGACATGTAACTATATGTATACAGATATTTTGATAAATGTGTATACATTTTACAAATATGTACATTTCACTTTATTTCATGCTATCGGTTTATTAAATATAAGTACATAGCCTGATAAGGCTCACAGGCCTTACAACGACAGTCACTCATTCATCATTACATTCATTCATTCATTCATTCATTGGTTCGTTCGTTCGTTCATTCATTATTCATTCTGTCGTTGATGATTCATTCGTTCAGTGTTCGTTCATTTATTTATCGCAGGTTTTCCCGATATAAGAGCGATCCGGGCAACCCTCCGTAGTTCAGGTAGGCACCAGTATTTTTGACTCACATGCGAAGCAAAAGTGAGTCTATGTACGTACTCACCCTTTTCGTCCGTCCGGGCGTCCGGGCGTCCGGGCGTCCTAAAACTTTAACGTTGGATTTTTCTCGGAGACTATTAAGTCTATCAATACCAAATGTGGCATGATGGTGTATGATGACAAGGCCTCAAAAAACATACATAGTGACTTAACCTTGCTTCAAGGTCAAGGTCGCATAAATGTTGTCTAAAAAACAGTCATTTTTCACATTTTCTTAATTTTCTCTGACGTTTTTGAGACTGGATACCTGGGCCCGTATTCACAACGGCGATTTATCTTTTTAACACTCGATTTATCCCCTAGCCCCACGTTATCTTGATCGGTTAGATAAGGTACGCTCGTCAGAGGATCCTAGGTTGCGCTTTGCTATATATACTGGTTTCCAGCCAAGGGAGAGCGGAACATGCAGTTGGAATCGTCTGAGTTTAGAGATAAATCGGAGTTAACATAAATCGCCGATAAATCGCCGTTGTGAATACGGGCCCTGACCTATATATGGTATATAGGGCAAAGTAAGCCCTATCTTTTGATACCAGTTGGGTTGACCTTGCTTAAAGGTCAAGGTCACAGGAGCTCTTCAAAGTTGGATTGTATACATATTTTGAAGTGACCCTGACCCTGAACTATGGAAGATAACTGTTTCAAACTTAATAATTATGTGGGGCACATGTTATAATTTCATCGTGAGACACATTTGTTCACATATCAGTAAGGTCAAGGTCACGTTGACCCTTATGAAATGTGACCAAAATGGGGTAGTGAACCACTAAAAGTGACCATATCTTATGGTATGAAGGGGCCAATAAGCACCATTGTGCTTCCTATGTCTTGAATTAACAGTTTTGTGTTGCATGACCTTGGATGACCTTGACCTTGGGTCAAGGTCACATGTATTTTGGTAGGAAAAATGTGTAAAGCATTTCTTAGTGTATGATGTCATTGGTAGGTTTAGTTGTTTGACCTTGACCTTGAAGGTCACCTGAAGGTTAAGGTCATATAAAGGTCAAGGTCAAGCATTTGAGTCGTTAGGGCTTTGCCCTTCTTGTTAAAAAATGTTTCTTGCAAAATCTTCGTAGGCAGATCTCAGAAAATACGTTCTGTTGTTTGAGGGCCAGTGTTTATATGTCTCGTTTCCTATTATCAGTGTGAGTTTATATGTCTGATTTCCTATTATCAGTGTGAGTTTATATGTCTGATTTCCTATTATCAGTGTGAGTTTATATGTCTGATTTCCTAGTATCAGTGTGAGTTTATATGTCTGATTTCCTAGTATCAATGTGAGTTTATATGTCTGATTTCCTAGTATCAGTGTGTTTATATGTCTGATTTCCTAGTATCTGTGTGAGTTTATATGTCTGATTTCCTAGTATCAGTGTGAGTTTATA
>JAWQFJ010027195.1:20000-42060 GCA_034096865.1 Theodoxus fluviatilis
ACTGAACTGAACTGACCTGAACTGAACTGCAGCCATGTGTATCGGATTGGAATTCTCTCAAGGGGGTGGAGCTGGTGCTGCTACCTGGCTGTACGTCATACATGTGTTTGACATTTTTTGCCATGAGGTACCAGTGAAGGATTGATCAAGCTGCTCATTGATCAGGTGTAACGCTATTCGCGTTCCCAGAAGCACATCGACAAGGTCGAGGCTGTCCAGAGACGTGCTGCCCGTTTCGTCTGCAACCGCTACCATAACACTTCAAGTGTCAGCCTGATGCTGAACTCCCTTGGGTGGCAGTCCCTGGAGGAACGCAGGAAGCTTGCTCGCCTGTCGATGCTGTATAAGATCAAACACAGCATCGTCCACTGTCCTGGCATCAAGTCAAAGCTGGTTCCACCACCACCACGCCAGCGACGATGTCATAGCCAGCAGTTCAGCCTCATCACCTGCCAAACGCAGTACCGGAGTGCAGCCTTCCTCCCCAGAACAATAAAGGACTGGAATGCCCTACCTCCAGCCGTGGTTGAGGCCAGCACTGTCAACACGTTCGTGTCGCGTGCCACCGCTAGGACGGGACCACTGTGACTCCCCCCCCCCCCCCCCCCCCACCTCCCCAGACTCCCCAACCTGTAAAAAATTCACGTGCCAAAGTAATCACTATTGATGATCGTGGGCAGGAACGGAAAGAAGAAGACTGTGCTCTGGGTCCGTGTGTGTACAATAACCCGCACGCTGACCGTCGGTCGTGACCACTTGTCCTTTCCGTGGAACGGGAGGCGCCCCTGTTATTGACAGATGATCCCCTCGCAACTGTCGCTGTGAGCCGTCCTGATGCCAGGCAGAGGTCCATGTCAGTTCGAGGGCATTTGCCACTGACCGATGGTCAAGCAGTGTGACTGCACGGCGTGCCTGACGACGAAGGCATGACGGCGCCAGGAGGGCGGCGCTGATCCAGCCCTGATGCGGGGCCATTCTCGCCCTCGTCCTGAAAAGCGATGATGCTTTGTTTGTCACGAAATCGCGATGATGACAGAAAGCCGCGCTCTTGTCCATCGGCTTTTTAAGAGCCGTTCGTGGCAGTGAGAAAGAGATGGAGACTGAGACTACACGTTCGTGGCAGTGAGTAAGAGATGGAGACTGAGACTACACGTTCGTGGCAGTGAGAAAGAGATGGAGACTGAGACTACACGTTCGTGGCAGTGAGAAAGAGATGGAGACTGAGACTACACGTTCGTGGCAGTGAGAAAGAGATGGAGACTGAGACTACACGTTCGTGGCAGTGAGAAAGAGATGGAGACTGAGACTACACGTTCGTGGCAGTGAGAAAGAGATGGAGACTGAGACTACACGTTCATGGCAGTGAGAAAGAGATGGAGACTGAGACTACACGTTCATGGCAGTGAGAAAGAGATGGAGACTGAGACTACACGTTCGTGGCAGTGAGAAAGAGATGGAGACTGAGACTACACGTTCGTGGCAGTGAGAAAGAGATGGAGACTGAGACTACACGTTCGTGGCAGTGAGAAAGAGATGGAGACTGAGACTACACGTTCATGGCAGTGAGAAAGAGATGGAGACTGAGACTACACGTTCGTGGCAGTGATAAAGAGACTGAGACTGAGACTACACGTTCGTGGCAGTGAGAAAGAGATGGAGACTGAGACTACACGTTCGTGGAAGTGAGAAAGAGATGGAGACTGAGACTACACGTTCGTGGCAGTGAGAAAGAGATGGAGACTGAGACTACACACTCGTTGTACACGGGGAGACCAGGAATCGCTATCCTCAAGGGTGAGTGTGAAGACGATCGCCTGCCAATAAAAACCGCTGGCGCTGAACCTCCAGGTTTTGGCATATTAAAAAATATGTAAAATAAATCGGGTTCGAACCCGCAACCTCTCGAGAAAAGAGGGGGAAAACACACACACACACACACACATAAAAACCACAAAAACCCAGGTCGGGTTCGAACCCACAACCTCTCGAAAAAAGAGAAGAAAAAAAAGTTTCAGCGCAGAATCAAACCTGGTCATGCATGACCAAGAGTTGAACGCTCTACCAGCTGAGCCATTAGAGAATTGCTATGACGGAGTGTTTGTAAAGCATGTAAATCCATTTCTAAGCTATCGGCCCAGGGACAATGGACCATATATTTAAAACATGATGGATAGGTTCAGGAAAGCTCCTATTATGACATGTTTTGTTTTCCTTTGGCATGTCATAGACGCTGTATTAACACTCACACAGTCACACAGAGGAGGAAGTGTATTATACTTTATAGATGTTCACACCAGACATGTGCATTTGTACTCATTCACGCACACACCGTGTGTGGTACTGCTACCGAGTACCGTCGTTCTACAAGCAACGAGTCAATCCTGTTAACACGATGCATAACTGTTAGGTTTTTAGGCTAGATTCGTTCGAAAAGTTGCAGAAAATCTGATGGTGGTTACAATCTGACGGTATATCAAGTTTTGACAAGGAAAAAACCAAGCAACTATAACCATTCTGACCGTTGTCAGCCATGTTTGCAGAAGCTCCTATCTCGCTGGAAACAAGATTTCATACTCTTGTCGTGGAACCAAACAACGAAAAGATTGACCTGATTTTTCAATACAAACACTGTATTCATTTTGTTGTTTAGACTGCAAGTGTAACTTTTCTGACTTGCGTTCCACTCAACACATTTTTCACCTAGTGGACATGTACTCGATTAATTGACTCGATTAAATTGAACTGATGTATTTGATATACATTTGTATTAATCCGGAAAAATTATGAAATCATACTTCATTCATTCGAGCATTAGTCTTAACAGCGTTCAGCGGACGAAGTAAACATCAATCTATACTTCGACCATAACGTAAGTGCGAGTTGCAGACGAAACTATCACCGTCACATGACACGGTGACGCCGAATGTCAAATTACTGCTATCTTATGGTCGTAATAATCGGACAAAGTTTGAAAGTTAGTCCCCTAGTGCATGGCGAACTTTTGTGACAGTGTCAGATCTTAATTTCGTCTAAATAATATCACAGTCTGAGAAATCTTCTCACTGTCTGGCAAAAATGAGACTCAAATGCTGTCCGCAATACAACGCAACTAGTTCCCGTGAAAATGAAAGCCAGTTTGACGCCTGCATGTGTTTATCACGCGAGCTTCAGCGAGAAAGGCCGTGGCTGTGGAGTGGAATTTCGCTATTCCGTCAATTGACCTTTGAGTGAGGCAGTTTTTGAGATATATATCAGCTTCTAAGTGGGACTGATTTGAGATCGTACATGCAAATGACGTCACGCTATTAATGACGTCAAATTTGGCTATTACGTCAATTGTCATTTCAATAATTTTAGAGAGGTGCTTCGATTATACGACCTTAAAAAACCACTTTCTCTTCAAGCCTTGATTCTGAAAATTTGATACATTCAATCGGACCTAACTTCCAGTTAGTGTGCAAAATCTCAAGGAAATCCGTCTAGTAGTTTTTGAGAAATAAGCCGTGGAGTCGGGACAGACACACACACACACACACACACACACACACACACACACACACAGACAGATAAAAACCGCTGGCGCTGAACCTCCAGGTTTTGGCATATTAAAAAAAATGTAAAATAAATCGGGTTCGAACCCGCAACCTCTCGAGAAAAGAGGGGGAAAACACACACACACACACATAAAAACACAAAAACCCAGGTCGGGTTCGAACCCACAACCTCTCGAAAAAAGAGAAGAAAAAAAGTTTCAGCGCAGAATCAAACCTGGTCATGCATGACCAAGAGTTGAACGCTCTACCAGCTGAGCCGTTAGAGAATTGCTATGACGGAGTGTTTGTAAAGCATGTAAATCCATTTCTAAGCTATTGGCCCAGGAACAATGGACCATATATTTAAAACATGATGGATAGGTTCAGGAAAGCTCCTATTATGACATGTTTTGTTTTCCTTTGGCATGTCATAGACGCTGAATTAACACTCACACAGTCACACAGAGGAGGAAGTGTATTATACTTTATAGATGTTCACACCAGACATGTGCATTCGTACTCATTCACGCACACACCGTGTGTGGTACTGCTACCGAGTACCGTCGTTCTACAAGCAACGAGTCAATCCTGTTAACACGATGCATAACTGGTAGGTTTTTAGGCTAGATTCGCTTCGAAAAGTTGCAGAAAATCTGATGGTGGTTACAATCTGACGGTATATCAAGTTTTGACAAGGAAAAAACCAAGCAACTATAACCATTCTGACCGTTGTCAGCCATGTTTGCAGAAGCTCCTATCTCGCTGGAAACTAGATTTCATACTCTTGTCATGGAACCAAATGACGAAAAGATTGACCTGATTTTTCAATACAAACACTGTATTCATTTTGTTGTTTAGACTGCAAGTGTAACTTTTCTGACTTGCGTTCCACTCAACACATTTTTCACCTAGTGGACATGTACTCGATTAATTGACTCGATTAAATTGAACTGATGTATTTGATATACATTTGTATTAATCCGGAAAAATTATGAAATCATACTTCATTCATTCGAGCATTAGTCTTGACAGCGTTCAGCGGACGAAGTAAACATCAATCTATACTTCGACCATAACGTAAGTGCGAGTTGCAGACGAAACTATCACCGTCACATGACACGGTGACGCCGAATGTCAAATTACTGCTATCTTATGGTCGTAATAATCGGACAAAGTTTGAAAGTTAGTCCCCTAGTGAATGGCGAACTTTTGTGACAGTGTCAGATCTTAATTTCGTCTAAATAATATCACAGTCTGAGAAATCTTCTCACTGTCTGGCAAAAATGAGACTCAAATGCTGTCCGCAATACAACGCAACTAGTTCCCGTGAAAATGAAAGCCAGTTTGACGCCTGCATGTGTTTATCACGCGAGCTTCAGCGAGAAAGGGCGTGGCTGTGGAGTGGAATTTCGCTATTCCGTCAATTGACCTTTGAGTGAGGCAGTTTTTGAGATATATATCAGCTTCTAAGTGGGACTGATTTGAGATCGTACATGCAAATGACGTCACGCTATTAATGACGTCAAATTTGGCTATTCCGTCAATTGTCATTTCAATAATTTTTAGAGAGGTGCTTCGATTATACGACCTTAAAAAACCACTTTCTCTTCAAGCCTTGATTCTGAAAATTTGATACATTCAATCGGACCTAACTTCCAGTTAGTGTGCAAAATCTCAAGGAAATCCGTCTAGTAGTTTTTGAGAAATAAGCCGTGGAGTCGGGACAGACACACACACACACACACACACACACACACACACACACACACACACACACACACACACACACAGACAGATAAAAACCGCTGGCGCTGAACCTCCAGGTTTTGGCATATTAAAAAAAATGTAAAATAAATCGGGTTCGAACCCGCAACCTCTCGAGAAAAGAGGGGGAAAACACACACACACACACATAAAAACACAAAAACCCAGGTCGGGTTCGAACCCACAACCTCTCGAAAAAAGAGAAGAAAAAAAAGTTTCAGCGCAGAATCAAACCTGGTCATGCATGACCAAGAGTTGAATGCTCTACCAGCTGAGCCATTAGAGAATTGCTATGACGGAGTGTTTGTAAAGCATGTAAATCCATTTCTAAGCTATTGGCCCAGGAACAATGGACCATATATTTAAAACATGATGGATAGGTTCAGGAAAGCTCCTATTATGACATGTTTTGTTTTCCTTTGGCATGTCATAGACGCTGAATTAACACTCACACAGTCACACAGAGGAGGAAGTGTATTATACTTTATAGATGTTCACACCAGACATGTGCATTCGTACTCATTCACGCACACACCGTGTGTGGTACTGCTACCGAGTACCGTCGTTCTACAAGCAACGAGTCAATCCTGTTAACACGATGCATAACTGGTAGGTTTTTAGGCTAGATTCGCTTCGAAAAGTTGCAGAAAATCTGATGGTGGTTACAATCTGACGGTATATCAAGTTTTGACAAGGAAAAAACCAAGCAACTATAACCATTCTGACCGTTGTCAGCCATGTTTGCAGAAGCTCCTTTCTCGCTGGAAACTAGATTTCATACTCTTGTCATGGAACCAAATGACGAAAAGATTGACCTGATTTTTCAATACAAACACTGTATTCATTTTGTTGTTTAGACTGCAAGTGTAACTTTTCTGACTTGCGTTCCACTCAACACATTTTTCACCTAGTGGACGTGTACTCGATTAATTGACTCGATTAAATTGAACTGATGTATTTGATATACATTTGTATTAATCCGGAAAAATTATGAAATCATACTTCATTCATTCGAGCATTAGTCTTGACAGCGTTCAGTGGACGAAGTAAACATCAGTCTACTTCGACCATAACGTAAGTGCGAGTTGCAGACGAAACTATCACCGTCACATGACACGGTGACGCCGAATGTCAAATTACTGCTATCTTACGGTCGTAATAATCGGACAAAGTTTGAAAGTTAGTCCCCTAGTGAATGGCGAACTTTTGTGACAGTGTCAGATCTTAATTTCGTCTAAATAACACGAGTAGTATGTATTCATACCCCTGTCTATCACAGTCTGAGAAATCTTCTCACTGTCTGGCAAAAATGAGACTCAAATGCTGTCTGCAATACAACGCAACTAGTTCCCGTGAAAATGAAAGCCAGTTTGACGCCTGCATGTGTTTATCACGCGAGCTTCAGCGAGAAAGGGCGTGCCTGTGGAGTGGAATTTCGCTATTCCGTCAATTGACCTTTGAGTGAGGCAGATTTTGAGATATCAGCTTCTAAGTGGGACTGAATTTCAGATCGTACATGCAAATGACGTCATGCTATTAATGACGTCAAATTTGGCTTTGCCGTCAAATGTCATTTCAATCATTTTTCGACCGGTAATTTCGAGAATACGACCTTAAAAAACCACTTTCTCTTCAAGCCTCGATTCTGAAAATTTGATACATTCAATCGGACCTAATTTCCAGTTAGTGTGCAAAATCTCAAGGAAATCCGTCCAGTAGTTTTTGAGAAATAAGCCGTGGAGTCGGGACAGACACACACACACACACACACACACACACAGAAAGATAAAAACCGCTGGCGCTGAACCTCCAGGTTTTGGAGAAAAAAAGAAGATCGGGTTCGAACCCGCAGCCTCCGAGAAAAGAGGAGGAAAAAACGCAAACACACACAAACACAAAAAGCAGGTCGGGTTGGAACCCACAACCCCTCGAAAAAAGAGAAGAAAAAAAAAGTTTCAGCGCAGAATTGAACCTGATCATGCATGACCAAGAGCCCAATACTCTACCAACTGTGCCATTGAAAACTTGTATGTATATGAAGCATTTATAGCGACCTTGTCAGAAACCCCGTGGTTCGTATTTTGCACTGTAAATTGTAAAAAAATGGATGATAGCATGAACTGTTTGGTATTTCATACGGATCTAACCCATCAACGTCAATATTCTTCTCATAGTATCGCATTTTGGCGTCTGCTGGTAGAGGTTCAACATATATCGAAGCGTTTTGCTGAAGTAGGAAAGATAACTCTGTTTGACTCGATGTCATTACACTGAAAATTAATGGTCGTTGTCCCCAACATTTCCGGGTCAGGGATTGATTAAATCGTCATATTTTTGTGACACTGAGACCAGACCATCAAAACAATTAGCACTAGGCCTTGAATCAAATCGTCGTACGAGATCTTACGTTGACTGCAAATAAACAACAGTGCCGAGTGATTGTGTCGACATTCAGTTAGTTCGCTAGGCGATTCCACCACAACAACGCCAATGGCACGATTCTAACGCATCATGAAGAAGGCTGAAATGGTCGGTGTCGGTGGTCGTTGTGACTGTTGACCGGTACTGTACTCCATGCACCTTAACGGTCCGTGTGATTCGGGTGTAATCTTAAGCTTAACGATGTTTATTGGCAGTATTACACCCGAATCACGCAGAGCACAAACTGCGCAGCTGAGTGCGAGAATCTGGGTCACGTGTCGGTGTCTATTTTCGTGGCTCGAGAGTGCCTGGCTAAAGTGCGTTAGAATCGTGCCCTTTTCACCCTCATTCCAGGCTTTTAACCAGCGAAGGCAACGATCTAGATGGTACATATACTTTACCGGTTTCACAAATGGAATGAATTTGACGCCAACACAGCGTAGTATCGCTTTTTTGCGTCTGCTGGTAGACGTTCATAATACAAAGAAGCCAAATGTTGTTTTGTGAACGTAGGAAAATAGTTTGACTCGATTAGGCTCTTACATCTATTGACTATCGAGGGAGGTGCTTCCGAGTGTACGAAATCCATTATCCTCAAAAATCTCCTCGCAAATGACGTCACGTTATTCGACGTCAAATGATCACGTCACAGATTTTGCAAAATGGAGTCTGTTGAATCGTTTTCATTGCAACACCAAAATGTAAAAAAGTCACTTTCTTTTAAAACCTCGATTCTGAAAATTTGATAATATTGAATCGGACCTAACTTCCAGTCAGTGTGCAAAATCTCAAGAAAATCCGTCCAGTAGTTTTTGAGATATAAGCCGTGGAGACGGGACAGACACACACACACACACAGACAGATAAAAACCGCTGGCGCTGAACCTCCAGGTTTTGGAGAGAAAAAAAAATCGGGTTCGAACCCGCAGCCTCCGAGAAAAGAGGAGGAAAAAACGCACACACACACAAACACAAAAAACCAGGTCGGGTTCGATCCCACAACCCCTCGAAAAAAGAGAGAGAAAAAAAGTTTCAGTGCAGAATCGAACCTGGTCATGCATGACCAAGAGCCCAATGCTCTACCAACTGTGCCATTGTAAACTTGTAGGTATGTGAAGCATTTATAACGACCTTGTCAGAAACCCTCGTGGTTCGTATTTTGCACTGTAAATTGTAGAAAAATGGATGATAGCATGAACTGTTTGGTATTTCATACGGATCTAACCCATCAACGTCAATATTCTTTTCGTAGTATCGCATTTTGGCGTCTGCTGGTAGAGGTTCAACATATATCGAAGCGTTTTGCTGAAGTAGGAAAGATAAGTCTGTTTGACTCGATGTCATTACGCTGAAATGGTCGTTGTCCCCAACATTTCCGGGTCAGGGATTGATTAAATCATCATATTTTTGTGACACTGAGACCAGACCATCAAAACAATTAGCACTAGGCCTTGAATCAAATCGTCGTACGAGATCTTACGTTGACTGCAAATGTACAACAGTGCCGCGTGATTGTGTCGACATTCAGTTAGTTCGCTGGGCGATTCCAGGCTTTTAACCAGCAAAGGCAACGATCTAGATGTAACATGGTACATATACTTTACCGGTTTCACAAATGGAATGAATTTGACGCCAACACAGCGTAGTATCGCTTTTTTGCGTCTGCTGGTAGACGTTCATCATACAAAGAAGCCAAATGTTGTTTTGTGAACGTAGGAAAAGAGTTTGACCACTTTCTCTTCAAGCCTCGATTCTGAAAATTTGATACATTCAATTGGACCTAACTTCCAGTTAGTGTGCAAAATCTCAAGGAAATCCGTCCAGTAGTTTTTGAGATATAAGCTGTGGAGTCGGGACAGACAGACAGACAGACAGACAGACAGACAGACAGACAGACAGACAGACAGACAGACAGACAGACAGACAGACAGACAGACAGACACACACACACACACACACACACACACACACACACACACACACACACACACAAGAATGTGTAGAGTTAACACGTGCAAAATGCGTGATAGCGTCATAAGGACCTGACGACGTCATTCTTTCGGTTGCTGTGCCTTTGAATAATTCTGGGTTCGACTGATTTCTTTATGGATCTCGTCGGTGATGGCCAAGATTTCCTTTCGATGGAATCGAAAACTTTCTGAACACCTCTTCATCATTAAATACTTCTAACGGGTGCCTTCGGTCTCGGAATACTCGGTTTTTCCTTAACAGATTGTCATGAATTCGTTTCTTAAGCACAATCGCTGCCATCTTGCCTCTCTCGATAACCCCGGTTTATTTATTTATCTTGCCGACTTCGGGAGAATAGTTTAACACTCTGCTTTGACGCGAGTTTAGGGCTAAATCGCCGTCATGAATAGGAGAATTTAAACCGAAGTCAAGATAAATCGGGGATAGGAGATAAATCGAGTGTTAAAAAGATAAATCGCCGTCGTGAATACGGGCCAAGAACAATAAAAATACAGCCAGAGAACTACCAGAATCGGCGATAGGCCCTGGACGCCTAAGCAAGCGGAAGAATTCTATTTTATTCTATTCTATTCACCCTTCTCAAAAATCTCCTCGCAAATGACGTCACGTTATTCGACGTCAAATGATCACGTCACAGATTTTGCAAAATGGAGTCTGTTGAATCGTTTTTCATTGAAACACCAAAATGTAAAAAAGTCACTTTCTGTTCAAACCTCGATTCTGAAAATTTGATAATATTGAATGGGATCTAACTTCCAGTCAGTGTGCAAAATCTCAAGGAAATCCGTCCAGTAGTTTTTGACATATTAGCCGTGGAGACGGGACAGACAGACAGACAAACACACACACACACACACACAGACAGATAAAGTCTGTAGGACCTCCAGTAAACCTGGAGGGATAAAGTCTGTAGGACCTCCAGTAAACCTGGAGGGATAAAGTCTGTAGGACCTCCAGTAAACCTGGAGGGATAAAGAACGTGGTTTGTCAAAAGGTCGATCAGTGTCTTTGTCTTCGCTTCGAGTTCCTGGATGCGCTACTCAGGGGGCAAAGTGCAAAGTGCTTTGAGACGCGAACATGGGTGATGAGTCGCTGTTGAAAAGCAAACCTTTATCTTTTGCATCAGGACGACATCAAAGACGCTTCTGCTAACCTGGTCTCCTTCTGCCTGCTTCCCAGGACCAAGGAGACTGCAGCTCAGATCCAAGCTGGTCACAGACAACAAGCCACCGAAGTGTGCATCCCAGCCCTGCCTTGAGCCAACTACCCATTTGGAGCACTCTCGGCCAGGAACTGCCAGGTGTCCCGTGTGCAGGACTGGGGTCATCCCCAAGGTGGAGGGCGTGGTCAAGATAGACCTGGAGTCCTACATGGTCGCTCTGGCGGACTCCGTGCGGCGCAGCTACTCCTGTCCTCTGTGCCGCGGCTTCGTGTCGTCCAGGAGGCTGAGCAGACTCCTCGAACAGCGAGATCCAGCTCCCAGCCCGATGATGACAGACCTCGTGGGAGGATGCGGGGAACCCGAGCAGACGTGCCTTTTCCACTCCAAAGTCCCCATCACTCATCGCCGTTCACGTAAGAAGAGAGCGGTGTCCAATCAGCATGACGCGAAAATGACATCAGATCTATTAATATCGTCCAATGGAAGTATCGATGCACACTCTATGTTTGGACAACTGTTTTTTGTTGCGACAAGCGGCGCAGCTTCACGGCCCTGGCTCTCACCCATCATAGTGTGGTGACGGTGGTTGGAGATGGAGTGGAGAGGGAAAAGATACCCACCCACGATGACGGTGGAAATAAAGTGTCGACGGGGGATAGGACGGCGATGGTGATAAGGATGAAAATGATGATTCAACAACAGCACCAAGAGGAGGAGCGGGGGGGGGGGGGGATGGAAGAAGGAGGAGTGAGGAAGAGTAAGGAGGTGGAGGAGGAAGGGGAGAAATGAGGGGAGACGTGAGGGGAGGAGCAAGTGCAGGAACAGGAGGGGCAGCAGGAGGAGGAACGGGAGGAAGAGGAGGAGCACGAGCAGGAGGAGCAAGAGCAGAGGAGAAGAAGGAAGAAGAACAGGAACACCTGGAAGAGAAGGAATAGAGGCCATAGGAGGAGGCAGAAGAGGAGCAGGAGTAGCAGAAGGAGAGGCAGGAAGACGATGAGGAGCAGGAAGAGGAGAAGGAGCAGGAGGAAAAGGAAGAGCAGGAGGAGGAAGAGCAGGAGAAGGAGGTGGAGGGGAAGGAGCAGTAGCAGGAGGAGGAGAAGAGATGAGGAGTAGCAAGAGCAGGAAAATGAGGAGCAAGAGCAGGAGGAAGAGCAGGACTAGTATAGTAGGAGAAGGAGGAGCAGTAACAGCTGGAGGAGAAGGAATAAGAAGAGGAGCAGGAGCAGCATTAGGTGAAGCAGGAAGAGAAGGACAAACAGGAGGAGGAAAAAGCAAGAAGTGGAAAATGAAAATGGCGACGACAATGCTGATTTTGCTATTTGTGTGGCACGTTCTGAATATGTAGGAGCTTTTTCAAACAACGCTATTGTACATGCACTGAGAAATTAAGCATACACTGGAAAGTGTACCGGTCATGACGACGACGACGACGACGACGACGACGACGACGACGACGACGATGATGATGATGATGATGATAATGATGATGATGATGATGATAATGATGATGATGGTGATGGTGATGATGATGAACAATTCAGAAAAACAATTTATATTACTTTTTCTTAATATCTTGTTTGCTTGTACGCAAAAATACTACACACATAAATATTTGATCGAGATACAACGGAAATCAAAACAGCACTAGCTCTTAGTAAGATCCTGCTGCACCGAGCTAGAGATACTATAAACCTCTTTTCAGAAAAGACACAATGCAAAAAATTCCTTTCATTTTTTGACTCACATGCAAAGCAAAAGTGAGTCTATGTACTCACCTGTGTCATCCGTCCGGGCGTCTGGGCGTCCTGTCGTCAGTAAAAAAACTTTAACGTTTGACTTTTCTCGGACACTATTAAATCTATTAACACCAAATGTGCCATGATGGTGTATGATGACAAGGCCTCAAAAACGTACACAGTGACTCGACCTTGCTTCAAGGTCAAGGTCGCAGGGGCCATAACTATTGTCTTAAAAAACTGCCATTTTCAAATTTTCCTAATATTCTCTGAAGTTTTTGACATTGGATACCTGACCTATATTTGGTATATAGAGCAAAGTATGTTCTATCTTTTGGTACAGTTTGGTTGACCTTGCTTCAAGGTCAAGGTCACAGGAGCTCTTCAAAGTTGGATTGTATACATATTTTGAAGCGCCCTCGCCCCTGAACTATGGAAGATAACAGTTCCAAACTTCATAACATTGTAGTACACATCTTATAATTTCATCATAAGACACATTTGGTCACATATCATCAAGTTCAAGGTCATTTGACCCTTATGAAATGTGACCAAAATGGGGTAGTGAACCACTAAAAGTGACTATATCTCATGGTAGAAAGTGCCAATTGTGCTTCCTATGTCTTGAATTAATAGCTTTGTGTTGCATGACCTTGGATGACCCTGACCTAAGGTCAAGGTCACATGTATTTGGGTAGGAAAAATGTGTAAAGCATTTCTTAGTTTAGTGTATGATGTCATTGCTAGGTGTAGTTTATTGGCATTGACCTTGAAGGTCACCTGAAGGTCAAGGGCATGTAAAGGTCAAGATCAAGCATGTGAGTCGTATGGGCTTTGCCCTTCTTGTCTCTGAAGTTTTTGAGATTGGATACCTGACCTATATATGGTATATAGGGCAAAGTAAGCCCTATCTTTTGATACCAGTTTGGTTGACCTTGCTTCAAGGTCAAGGTCACAGAAGCTCTTCAAAGTTGGATTGTATACATATTTTGAAGTGACCTTGACCCTGAACTATATAAGATAACTCTTTCAAACTTAATAATTATGTGGGGCACATGTTATACTTTTATCATGAGAGACATTTGGTCTCATATCATAAGGTCAAGGTCACTTTGACCCTCATGAAATGTGACCAAAATGGGGTAGTGAACCACTAAAAGTGACCATATCTCATGGTAGAAAGTGCCAATAAGCACCATTGTGCTTCCTATGTCTTGAATTAATAGCTTTGTGTTGCATGACATGTATTTTGGTAGGAAAAATGTGTAAAGCAGTTCTTAGCGTATGATGTCATTGGTAGGTTTAGTTGTTTGACCTTGACCGTGAAGGTCACCTGAAGGTCAAGGTCATATAAAGGTCAAGGTCAAGCATGTGAGTCGTATGGGCTTTGCCCTTCTTGTTTCACTTCCAGCCGAGCGGACGGAATCCGGGCAACGGGACAAGAGTAGACAGGATTCCTGTGGAGGCCGGAAGGACTTAGAGGACGCTCTGAAGATCCAGTCCGTTGCTATGGGGACGCGGGCCAGGTCAATTCCTGCCAAAGGCAAGCACCGGGTGAGACAGAAGGCCAAGGGCCCTGGCAGGGACGCTAGGTACGCGCTCATCCGGATCATCCACAGGAAGATGTGCTTCGAGAGGCTGCAAAAGCCACAGCAGAAGCAGACATTGCGGAGAGGAAGACTGCGTCCTGCCGGGGCGGCCATCGGGCCGTGCGCCCCGCGGATTCCCGGCGAGCACGAGCCACCAGTCCACTCCCTCGCAGAGCAGAGAATCGAACGCGGCACCGCTCAGACGACGATTGGGGCACGCAAAGTAGAGCACTCGGCAGCCAGAGACTGGAGGAAGAGGGAAGAGGTCGGAAAAGCGGTCGAAGACTGGAGAAAGAGGGAAGAGGTCGGAAAAGCGGTCGAAGACTGGAGAAAGAGGGAAGAGGTCGGAAAGGTGGCCAAAGACTGGAGGAAGAGAGAAGAGGTCGGAAAGGTGGCCAAAGACTGGAGAAAGAGGGAAGAGGTCGGAAAGGTGGCCAAAAACTGGAGAAAGAGGGAAGAGGTCGGAAAGGCGGTCGAAGACTGGAGGAACAAGGACGAAATCGAAGAGGGGGACGAAGAGTGGGATGAGTGGGACGTGATCGGAAAGGCATTCCTCGATGACTATTTGACGGGCATGGTGTCAGTACCAGATGATGCAGAGAAATCTGTAGAGAAAGAAAAGTATCTACCTACTATAACTTTCCGCACCTTCCCAGTGGAGTGGGGAGTCAAGCGACAACAAAAACAACTGATGGAAGCAAATAGGGAGGCGGAGCGCAAATGGGCCAAGAAAGTAAAGACACTGATGATGCTACACTTCACCCTGATGGCTCTCAAGAGTGAGATGCAAAGAGAGGCTCCGGAATACGTGCCCTCAATAGATGGAAGACTCCCGGCCATTGCGGAGCAGCTGCAGAGCACGATGAGCGAGCGCGATGGAGAGGAGGGCTTCATGAATGAACTGTTTGAAGACGTCCTCGAGAAGATCTCCAATATCGTCAAGGAGGAGCAGAGGGCGGCGGAGAGCGACGTGTCCGCCAGAGAGTGGGAGGAAGAGGAGACGCTGTCGTCGAAACTTGTGGAATGGAAGAGCGAAGTCAGTTCTGAAACGTTCACACACGTCCCGGAGAGAACGGTGGACCTTTTCTCTGCGCCTCGAGACCTCCTGCTCCAAGCCGAACTGACAAAAACCCCCATCATTTCATCCTCCGTGCCGCCGACAATGTGTACGAGGTTGGTTTCGAAGCGGGTTCAGAAAAGGACAGGCGTTTCCTATATGCCTGCAAGTTCTGAAATGTTCACACAGGTCCCGGAGAGAACGGTGGACCTTTTCTCTGCGCCTCGAGACCTGTTGCTCCAAGCCGACCTGACAAAACCCCCCATCGTTTCATCCTCCGTGCCGCCGACAATGTGTACGAGGTTGGTTTCGAAGCGGGTTCAGAAAAGGACAGGCGTTTCTTATATGCCTGCAAGGAAACTGATGAAGGCCGTGACTGCTGTCTTGTCGAAGGCGATTGCCCTTCCTGCCATGCCTCTTGAGGAGGAGAGAGTGGCGATCTTCAAGATGGTGGAGGATGAAGAGCCAGAGACAGCATGCTTGCCTGAGGAAGTTCTGGAGAGACTAGTCACAACTATCATCGCAGAGAAGAAGCTCTCAGCAGCGTCACTTTCACTGGGTGAACATGCAAAGTATGTGCTTGGCCCCGAGGTCGACCACCAGGTAGAGCAGGAGGAGAGGGAGGCTTCCGAAGAGCTGACACAGAGTCTGATGACTGCCTTGTCGAAGGCGAGTGCCCTTCCTTGCACAGCACTTGAGGACGAGAAAGATGTTCTCCTGAGTATAATGGAGAAAGAAGGAACAGAAACCTCCACTTTGCCTGAGGAAGTTGTAGACGAACTAGTCCTGAAAGTCGTTGCGCAGAAGGGCATTAAGCGCACAGAAAGGGCTTTGGCAAGATCGGTTTCAGGATGCAACAAGTCCTCGGAGCGCCTCACACAAGTCATTGAAACCGTCATGAGGAAGGCATGTGCGCTGTCTCGAGGCTCTCTGAAAGAAGAGAGTGACAACGTCGTGAAAATTATGGCGGAGGAAGGAATAAACGCTGCGTCCGTATCGGCAGATGTAATGGACAGACTGGTGAAGACTGTCCTCACGGAGAAGATCAAAAGGACGCCTTTGCAAACTATGCAGACTTTGGCGCAGAAGGTTACAGCTTTCGACAAAAGGCAGAAAAAGATGATAGCAAATATTTTTGAATCTGTCATAGCGAAAGCACGCATGCTTTCTTCAGTCCCTCTTGACAAAGAAAAAGATGTTATCTTAAATATGATTGAGGATGCTGGGGTTCAAACTGCGACCATAAGCTCGGATGTTCTAGACGAACTCGCCACGACCGCCATTGCAGAGCAGACCAAGCCGTTCATGCTGAAGCATTTGGTGGATATGGTGGCAGGAGAAGAAATCAGCAAGAAAGAAGATGAATTCTCCAAAAGCCAGGCGACAATCATTGAGAAGGTCATGCTGGCGGCAGGAAAAAGGCCCACACTCTCTGTGGTGAAGGAGAAAGAAGCCATCTTGGAAATCATGAAAGAGGAAGGAGCGGATATGGAGATGGTACCCAAGGAGGTCGTGAACAGACTCGTATCGACAGTCATTGCAGAGAAGAGTAAAACAACTCCTTTATGCGATGCGAAGACGTTGAGCCACAGGGCGAGATCCCGCAGAAGAAATGAAGTAGGACCCGCTCTCAAACTGAATCAAGCCGTCAAGACAGTCATCACAAAGTCAAAAGCCCTCCCTCCGCACCCTGACGTGGAAGAGAGGGATATGGTCGTGAAAATGATGCAGGAAGAAGGAGTAGCGGCTTCGTCCGTTCCTACAGGGGTTGTAGACAGACTGGTCAAGACTGTCATCTCGGAGAAACGCAGGACGGTCCGTCTAAAGGAACTGGTGCGAATGGTACTGAACGCCGGAAGAACGGGGACTGAAGAAGAAACGGAAGAGGAGGCTCAGTATTCTCTTGAACAAATGGAACAGGAGGTCTGTGTACCAGGCACTGAGTCGGAGATGACCACTGCATTCCTGCATTCTCTTCTTTCTGCCAGTAAAGTGTCACGACCAGCACAGGAGAAACCAGAGAAGGAGGAGGAGGAGGAGGAGGAGGAGGAGGAGGAGGAGGAGGAGAAGAAAGAGGAGGAGGACGACGACGAGAAGGAAAAGAAAAGGAAGGAGGAAGAGATGAAGGAGGAGGAAAAGGAAGACAAGGAGATGAAAAAGAAGAAAGAGGAGGAGGAGGAGGAGGAGGAGGAGGAGGAGGAGAAGAAGGAGGAGGAGGGGGAGGAGGAGGAGGAGAAAGAAAAAAGGAAGGAGGAGAAAGAAAAAAGGAAGGAGGAGAAACGTTTTGGAAAGGGACTGTCGATGAATGCACTCATTATGCTAAGTGTAGACAGTTTCTTTCGACAAAGAAATGCCAAGTCCTTTGTCAGTAGGGACCGCGCCCTGCACAAAATGTTCATTATGAATATGAAGGGTTCGCTTTCGGCTGAAATGCTGGCAAAGTATCAAAAGTCACCTGCAGTGAGCCGTGCGAGATTGCACTCGCCGCAAGAGAAGTTTGGCAGACCAAACGACCAGAGTCTCCGAGTTGGCAAGACTCCGGGACAGAGGGACACAGCAGCTGGTTTAGCTGAGCGGATGGAAGACCAGGCGAACCTGCATTTCACACTCAGTGGCGAGGACACCAGATGGCCGGGGCCACACCACATGCCTTCTTCAGACGCTGCACTTGAGACTGACCACGTGGAGCGTCCTCGGGACTGGCAGGACAGCACAGCCAGCGAGCCTGGATTCGCGGACGTCCCAGCCGCTCTTTCTGCGCAATCGTACTCGAGACCTCTACAAGCCCTTCCTTTGCCCAGAAGCTCCAGGAAACTCGCAGAGGAGGACAAGGAAAAACCCTGGGAAGGTGAGGCGGAAAAGGTAGAGGAGAAAGGACAACTACCGGCGGAACACGAGGCAACCTTGAGCAAAATCAGGGAAGTACGGTCATCATCGACACTCGACCGCAGTCCACGAGGTAAAGCCATCCGGACCCTCCAGCAGTTTCTACTCTCAGCTGATGAGTCTTCCCCTACAAGCGCGACTGGCGGTCCTGGCGGATCTGTCTCCAGCGTGACTGTCACGATGGCGCCACAGCAGTGCTCGAAGAGGTACTCAGGAAAGTCATTTGCCAGTCTGAGAACGCTTATCCTCAAGGTAAAACAGAAGCAAAGAAGCAGCCCTTCGAGATCGACTATGGGGGGCACCAGCTCGTTCGAGGAAGTCGCATCGACAGCAACGCAGAACATCGACACTGAGGTCGAACAAGAGGAAGAGAGTCACAGTGAAGCCCTCACTTCAGAGAGAGAGACTAGCACGCTCAAAGAGTTCGAGGAGGTCGCACCGACAGCAACGCAGAACATCGACACTGAGGTCGAACAACAGGAAGAGAGTCACAGTGAAGCCCTCACTTCAGAGAGAGAGACTAGCACGCTCAAAGAGGTCGAGGAAGAATCCCGAAGCAGATTGTCCAAAACAGACGTTTCCATCCCTCCGTTGTCTCCACTGTCCTCACTTCCTAAACTCGATTACGACAGCCAAAAGCAGCATGTGCCCCCCATCCTTAGGGCGTCCGCAAAGCATCGCAGGACGTGGCAGTCTATCCCAAAACTAAGCATCCAGCACTCTAAACCCAGATGGAGCGTTGCGACGGCAAGCGTCTTTGCCCAGCTAATCAAGGGCACCAGACAGAAGACATTAGAGACCACACGAGGGAGCGATCACTCAGAGCGCGCCATCGAACAAAGTCAGGGGTTTCCCAGCACCTTGCTGGAGGCACTGTCAGTGCAGGACGGTGTCTCCCACGTGACCTCCGTAGGTGGGAAGAGTCGGAGCTCCCTGGACAGGTTCAACAGGAGCAACATCAGTGCAAGGAGCTGGCTGTCTCGCGCTGAGACGGACTCTGAGAAAACAAAGAAGATTGGAGGGAGAGCAAAGACTACTTCCCGCTTCAAAGACGTCCCACACACGAAAAAAGAACTGGGTTCGACGGGCAGATCCAAGAGAGAACGCAAGGCATCGCGACTATTCAGGAGAGCTTCTCTGCGTGTAAAGCGTAAGCGTGCAGACCGCGCTATTTTGGAGGAACTGACAGAGAGGGTGCGGCTGACACGACGGGCCTTGGGGAAGAAGGAGCTTGCCGGGCCGAGGAAATGCTGGCATTTACAAAAATTGGAATTCCCCTACTACTACTTCTTCAAAGGAGAAGACGTACCTCAGCACTCCGAAAACCAGACTTGTGCAGAAATGCTCGGCAAACAGATAGATCCAAAGAAATGTGTGGCACAAAGGGAATTCTCAGGTTTCAAAACCACATCGTCGTCGCCGCCGCCGCCACCGTCGCCATCATCACTGAATAAGTGCAGCGATGAGGACTCCACCTCCAGCTGCTTCCAGTCAAAATCCGCCCCCATGGTGTCTGGTCTCCCCAGGCACGGCAGGGAGGATGGAAGGGCAAAAGAGGAAGGCGACGCTTCAAACAGCGCTCTCTACCTGGCTGCAGAAGGTCCTGCCGACAGCGAACCTGTGCAAGGCCAAAGGTCAAAACCTCCAGAGAGGAAAGAAACCGCGCCACGGACACGACACGCCCCAATCGACACGCGGCGTCGGCCGTCGATTCCTCGCTTGCACGCCTTTGATACGGGAAAGAGGCAGGACGCTGGCAAACAGCGGGAAAGGACAGGCATCGTTACAGGCACAAACGTACTCCCGCGACACAAGTTTTCCGAATCTACGGCGGAAAAGTCCTTGGAAATCCGTGACTTGACTTCATCCTTCCAGAATGAAGGCCATGAAACGCATCCCTCTGAAAAAGGGCCGCTCGGCTCCAAGGCCCGTTATTGCTCCAGAGATGACGACGACGATGAAATCTTTGACCTGGTCGAGATATCTTCAAAGAGCGTACCACAGGAGAGATTTTTTCCGCCAGTGAGGAGTGAGCCTCAACGCAACACGAGGAGTCTCACCTTCACCCCTGAACCGTCGGAGTGCAGGCAGCTGTGGGACAGTGTGAGGTTCGCACAACTTCTAGCTCGGCTTCGAGGAAGGGAAACGAGCCATGTCGACACGTCCCAAAACTGCAGCGCGACTTGGAGAAGTCTAGAGTCTGAGATTGCCGACACTAAAGCCTCACCCACAGAATGTGATGGACATCCGCTCATTGCGGAAGTCAGTCGTCCGCTGAGGGGTTTGGCGCGTCGACGAGGCGAGGCAGGGGAAGGCAAACGTCTGGAACCTTCCTCGACAGCGACAGAGCGACCTGGAAACTCGCCAGCTGACCACTTCCCTCCACACTTCACGCCAGAAATGCCGGACGCTCTCGACATCCAGCCCATCTCGAGGCATTCCTCTCTCTTCTGGCTGTACTCGTCCGACATCGACCTGAACTGGTGGGAAGGTAAAGGCGAGAGCGGTTTCCAGCTGGAGCCCTCCCCGCACTGTCGGCGCGGTGCAACGAGTGGAAGCTCGCCTGCCTCGCCGACTAACAGTTCGACAAGCTCTTTTGAGGAAGTGACCGTCAAGACGCTTCCCAGACACTACTCTTCCCCTGCTCTTCGCATGAGTTTCTCTTCCTCTCGCTGTCTGCCGGTGATCAGTGAGACATCTCCCAAGGCCAGAGACAGCTGTACAAAGCTTTCTATCGCTTCCTTCAAAGAAGCGTCTTCCAATGAGAGCATCACCAAAGAAGCTATGCATCCACCGAAATACCCTAGTGGAACTCTTATCTCTCGGAATGAAAACAGGTCAAACAGGAAAGAGTCCACAACACACTCCAGTATCGTAGACCCAAGGAACTTTGAATGGAAGCCATCTCGAAGAAGATCCCGTGGCCTGACAAGTAGAAAGCGACCAGCTTGGGCAGAGAAACCCAGGACGCTCTCTCCTCAACGAAAGGACGCACAGCCAGCAGTCGACGCTAACACAGTTCCTACGAAAGTTACGACATCAACGCTGGTACAGAAGAGACTCGCAGCTAGCTGGACACAGGAAAACTCTTTTAAGGAGAAAACTGTAGTTCCAAAGGAGACAAAACCCAAAGAGCTGAGCATGCGCTCTTTTCCGCGGAAGGACACACAGCAGAGAGACGACAGCACCAAACCTACCACCAGCGTCACTATGCCCAGATTGGCGCGAGAAAAGCTGGCGACTCACTGCTTTCGAAATAACACCGCCGAGAAGAAAGGAGTAGTCCCGACGAAGGCGACACCTCCTGTACTGTCGTTGCTTTCTCATCCTCGGAAGGACACACAACGAGGAGAGGGCAATAACAAGAGCACCACCAGCGTTTCGATGCTGGAGGGAGCAACCGCTGTCCGGACACAAAGGCCCTCCATTCAGGAGAGAGCTTTAGTCCAGAAAGACGAGAGTGATCCGGGACTGGCCTTACCGAGCAGTTTGTCTTTCTCGGTTTTGAAGCCGCCTCTAAGACGGAGAAAAACTCGACGCATAAAAAGTTGTCTGGAGCCTTTGCCTCCGTTGTTGCATAGAAACTAAACCCAGGAAAAGTTTTCAAGAGAAGCAATTTCGGTGTTGACAATCGAGTAGGGGGAAATCCCACTCAAAGATTGTTTTTGAATTTTGCAGTAAAAAGCAGTCGGAAAGCAGGACACACGACGGAAAAAAGAAGACATGTTTGTCAATGAACGATGCTCTTCCGGAACATAGACTTCACAAGCGAAAACGTCAAAAATAATTGATCCAGATTTTCAGTTAAAGCATAAAATCAGCTGCTCTCGTGTTGCTCTGAGGAATTCAACATTGGATCTGCACCTCTGAAACGAGGGGAACAGGAAAAAAATATTTGAAGACACAAATTATGATATCAG